>LOEQ01003721.1:99307-113485 GCA_001685075.1 Bramus lutescens | reverse complement strand
TCTCTCTCTCTCTCTCTCTCTCTCTATCTCTATCTCACACACACACACACACACACAAACACACACATACATGCACACTCACACACACTGGTGTTGGAGGATTGATGGCAACAAGCCAGATTAAACTGATGACACTTTGGGAAAGGCCTCACATGAAATTGCAGAGAATGTTTCTATCCTCAGAGAGGACTCCTGATTAAAAATTTCCTGTGTCTTTATGGCTTAATCAAAACAACCAAATTTAACACTGGCATTCACCCTCCCTTAAACCCAGGAGCTTAGCTGTCCTGATAGTGTTGACATGATGAATCACTTTGCCCCCAAAGTAACAACTCTGTGCCCTTTGAGACAGTGTGCCCAGGATATACTTTCAGTTTTATCAGTGCAAATTGAACCATGTTCCAAAGCAGCTTGCACTTACAAAAAGAATGCTTACCTTTCCACGGACTTGGAAGGAGGCTACAGGATGATAATCTACCAGAGAGGTCACAGCCACATTCCCAAAGCAGCTGACCCTGTCAATCTTTGGAAAATGCTGTTTACTCTGTCACTAATACTGGATACCAGGCTCTAGAGAAAGAAACTAAATTAAAAGAGTTAGGTATCCACCTCATCCCCACTGGGACCACTTTTTAAAAACAATGGCTTCTGAGTTTTCCCAAATGACTTCAGGAGAATGTCCTAGCAATAGTGAAGGTTTGGAGCCAAGTGTTAGAAAGGTTTTCAATATGGCCAATTATCTACTTTTCACGTACTTGTGAAACTTCTTCAGGCTGCCCTACGGGTGTGAGGGATAGAAGAGTAAAACCCACCCAAATGAGTCCTGTGTATGTTGAGTGGATTTTTAGAGGAAATTGAAGGTTCTGAAACAAAACACCAATTATTCCCTGGAAAGAAAGCTAGACTAATACAACAGATGGCCAATAACAAGGCTGGACAACTTCCACAATCAGGTAGCATAAGTGACTGCTGCCCAACAGGAAAACAGTTCACACAGGGTGCCTCCTCCACTCCTTCCTCAGTTCATGAGGTTTATTCCCTGAATACCTTACGCAGAATTGAGACCATGTTACCCACAAAACCACTAATTATGTTTTCAGCTTTATGCAGGGGATCTACACTGGACTCTAGTCCAGCTAGATGCTCCATTTAAATTATAACCTAAGAGACCCAGAATTGGAAAAACAAATCATTACCCGTCTTTTCAATTGTGTTTAGAATACAAATCATCCAAGACTGCCTTCATCAGCCCACCCAGTCTACCACTGTAGTCTGCATTTATAATGCACAGTGCATGTTTAAAAGGAATAAATCACAACTGTATATTTGCATTTGAGATAACTCACCTGTCTACCATCTTCAGTAGTTCTCACTAATTGGGATAATAATTAATAGCCCTGTCAAATAAATGATGTCATTTTCAGGTATAATTGTTGTTCTTTTTCAGCCAGTTCAATAACCTGATGCTTTTATTTAGAGATTAAAAACTTCATCACAATGCTGGAACTGATAGCTTCCGAAGTTGGACACAGTCAGGAGCTTAGTTAGCAGTAGAGAGCATCCAGACAGTGAGTCACCAGTGCAGGCTGGTGGTGAGAGCTTGTATTAATTACTTTTATATTGCTTTGGCAAAAATTCCATGACCAAGAAGACTTAAAGAAGGAAGAGTCCATTTTGGCTCTCAGTTCTAGAGGGATAAGAGGACATCATGACAGAGATGTAGAGGACCAAGAGGCAGGCATGACAGTGGAATCGGGAAGCCAGGAGATCATATCTTTAACCATGAGCACAGAATAGAAAGAGCAGTCTAGAAGTGTGACAAGGCTATATATAATCTCTCAAAGTTCACCCTAGTGATGGACTTCCTCTACCATGGCCACAACTTCTAAACTTCCCCAAACGCACCATTAATTGGGCACTAAATGATCAAATATAAGAGCAAATGGGGGACATTTCTCATTCAAACCAATTATGGCTAAACTAGAAGTACAAATGATATACTTGAAGAAGCCAAAAAACCTATCCTGGTAGGGATGGTGATGTGACCCTACAGAGACGCTGGATTGTAGCAGGATCATCATGGTACTTGCTAATGAAGGTGTTATTTTGACAGAGGCAGTTAACTTCACATGGAAGCCTATTAAAAATTCAGGTCCATCCAGACGGTGGTGGCATATGCCTTTAATCCCAGCACTCAGGGAGGCAGAGGCAGGCAGATCTCTATGAGTTTGAGGCCAGCCTGGTCTATAGAGTGAGTTCCAGGTTAGTCAGAGATACACAGAGAAGCCCTGTCTCGAAAAACCAAAAGAAGAAGAAAGAAAGAAAGAAAAATCAAGTCCTTGGCCACAACTCAGATCTACAAAGTCGGAATCTGCAATTTAGCAAGATTCTCTGGTCATATGTATGAGCATTAACATTTGAAAAGCATAATCCAGGCATGGCAGTGCACACCTTTAATCCCAGCACCTGGAAGGCAAAGGCAAGTGGATCTCTGTGAGTTCGAGGGGAGCCTGGTGTACAAGAGTTACATGTCAGACAGAGCTGTTGCACATAGAAACCATGTCTTCAAAAAAAAAGGTTTAAAAAGCATTTATGAAACTGCTTTGGGACTTGATAGAGATATGAAAGGAGAATTCAGGTGGAAAGACAAATGACAGCCAAACTATGTGCTATGTACATGAGTAATGGCAAGGACAAGTGGCAGATTTATGAACACGTATGAAAGCTATGGCTGTCACCATCAGAAACAATAAAAATAAACCACTTGGCCATTGACTTTGATGCAGCTACTCTGCTAAATGATCATTTCAAAGCTTTCCCGTTCAATGCCGAACAGCTCCATCATTTCACAAATGAGAACACTGAGATGGATACTGCATCCTTTTCCAAATCCTCACTGATGGAAAAGGGCAGAGCTGAGACTCTGAACTATTCACTTTTGAGCCAGTGCTCTCTATCTGCTCTACCCCCAGGGCTCCATATCTAGTCCACAGACAGCACAGGATGGCAAGTCCTCCAGATGAGCAACCCACACAGCCCATGTCCCATTCCTCCCTCCTCCTCCAGATCCTGTTCCTGATGGAATCGGGAGAGAAGACTGACAATCCTACTTCGTATTGTGAATATGTAATTATTTTTAAAGTATTTTTATCAATTAAATGATGTGAGAGTCCCCTTTGTATGCTGTGATTACCATTAGTGAATAAAGAAAACTGGTTTGGCCTGATAGGGTAGAACAGAGCTAGGCAGGGAAAACTAAACTGAATGCTGGGAGAAATAAGGGAGGAGTTAGTTAGTGAGAAGCCATATAGCCCCACTGGACACAGATGCAAGAACTTTATCTGGTAAGCCGCAGCCATGTAGCAATACACAGGTTACTAGAAAAGGGTTAAATTAAGATATAAGTGTTACTCAATAAGAAGCTAGAGCTAAGGGGCCAAGCCGTATTTTAAATAATACAGTTTCTGTGTGATTATTTCAGGTCTGAGCAGCCAGGAACCAATAAGTAACCTCCCCACAACTATTAAATTAATATAGAATATAGAAAAGTTGGAAAAATGCACAAAGATACAAAAAGAAACACTCATGTGAACAGCCACAACTCAAATACATGACAGTTAACACTGAGGCCTAATTCTTTTCAGACTGACTTGAATATCAATGCCTTTTTGTGTATGCAATCTGTCCTGTTGTCTACACTTTTGCTGGCCAGTGTGTCATGAAGAAGTTCCTCTACCATTAGTACTTTTATCCATCGATGTGTTCTCTCTCGTACGAGTATCCTGGCTCTCAACTGTTCTATGTATGTCTTTATGTGGTGGTGTAGTGAGTGTGAGTGGGTACAGATCATGAAGCTAGAAAGAGACTCATGGGGTAGAAAGAGGCTTTACGGAAGGGAGGACATGATTAGAACAAGGATAATATGAAACTGAGGAAAGGAATGGGGGTGGAAGGTCACAAGCAAAGAGGGATCAGGGAGATGGAGACAATGTAGGCATGTGGGAGTGGCTAGGAGGAAGCAACCAAAACTAAGCACTATGAAAATGCTGTAATAAACCTATGACTTCCATATGCTAATTAAAAGTAAAGTAATTTTTAAATGGCTTTCATGAGATGTAGAAGTGCATGCCTACAATGCCAACACTCAGAGCCTGGGCTACAGAGCAAAACTTTATCTCAAAAACCAAACAAACAAAAATGATGTGGTCCTTACACACATCCTTAAAAACACATGAAAGTGAAGGAATCTTATTAACTTGTGGAATATTCCTTTACACTATGTGAATAAATGTCACTGTTACTGGTTTAAAAAAGAAACTGACTGGACAATAGCTGGACAGAATAAGCTTAGGTAGGAGAGCCAGACTAAGGACACTGAGAAGAAGAAGGGAGGAATCAGGGGAGTCACCAGCCAGAAACAAACAGGAAACAGGAGGTGTAAGATGAAAGAGCGATAATGTGCAGAATGTAGATTGATGCAAATGAGTTAATTTAAATTATAAGAGATAGTTAGTAACAAGCCAAAGCTATTGGCTAAGCATCTGTAACTAATATTAAGCCTCTTTGTGGTTATTTGGTAGCAACTGCTAGGTCACAGAAAAACTCTGCCTACATATGGCATTCCAACATGGGGCTATAACTTCCACATAAGACCTAACAATGTTTAAAAAAAAAAAAAGATTCTAAGCACACAAAAACAAAGCCAAACACAGCTTTCTGATAACTGCCTTTTCTTGGATAGGCCTGATACTAAGGACAAACAGTGGTGAGGCTCCTTTAAGGATGGCTTCCTTGTTTTGGTATTATTGAGTGCAGTTCTTTGAAGTGGCTCAGCTATAGGACACTTAATGGGGTTTATGAGCAGCACACTACTTGATGTCATAGCTCAACATCTTCCCAGAACTGGGGCAGTAAACATGGCTCCTGCCAGGAAGCTAAGCTCTCAGGGAACCAAGGAGGGGAGGAGCCAGCTTCCAATGCCATGCACTATGCTGACCCATGCTAGTGAATACAGCAGCTTAAGATTCACCTCATGTGATCAAAGAAATTACAGACTCAGTAAAGACAGATCCAGACAGAATAAACTTCCAAATGGGTTACAATATTTTCAAGATATATAAAGACAAAGACTTGGAAGAGAAAAGAAAAGGGGTACAATCATAAAAATGCATATAGTTTTAAAGTAATAAAGTACTTAAATGGGGAGCAAAGTAATACAAAATAAAAAAGGCACGTAAAAGTGGAAAATACACTGGTATAAGAGGTTCTTCTATCTATCTGTTGCTTTCATTGGCTGAATAAAGAAACTGCCTTGGCCTTTTGATAGGGCAACACTTAGGTAGGTGTAGTAGACAGAACTGAATGCTAGGAAGAAGGGCAGACAGAGAGTCACCATGGAGCTGACAGGTCAGACATGCTGAATGTTTCTTGGTAAGCCACGACCTCATGCTGACATACAGATTATTAGAAATGGGTTGAATCAAGATGTGAGAGTTAGCCAATAAGAAGCTAGAACTAGTGGGCTAGGCGGTGTTTAAATGAATACAGTTTCTGTGTGATTATTTCAGGGGTTAAGCTAGCCCGGCGGCCAGGACAAAAAGCATGCCCTCCCTCCATCAACAATACACAGAGAGTCTGGATCCTTTATGCTATTGTGTTGTCTTTAAATTTTTTGATGCTAGATTATACCAACCTATATATTTTCAAAATATGTTAGATTTCAAAATGGAAGTCAAAAGATTTGTTGCTTGGGGGAGAGGTTATGCTTTTATTTCCATAGGAAAGGAGTAGCTGTGATTTATAGTATGTTAAAGATGATCAGATTTGATTGAGGAAGACCCCTTGAAAATCCTGACTACAGACATAAGGAAGTAAACCTAGAAAAACTACAAAACAAATGACATATATTTGTACCTGCTCAAACATAAAAAAAAATCATCTTTAACTTGTAGCTGGGTCCTAAAGTCTTCCTCAGGAGAGGGGGTAAAAAGGCGTGACACAGATGTCGGGAGTCCAGTGAAAAGGATAGGGCAGACTCACTTATATAACAATGGGGAAAACCTTGCATACCTTCCCAGAACCCAGGCATTTTAATCCCTTAACATTGCATGGTCGCCCCTCCTTGGCTGGGCACAATCAAGACCTCTGACAGTGCCTGTTGCTAGGCCCTCAGACAGCATCATGTGGTCACCCCTCATTGGCATGATCAGGACTTCTAACACCACCTGTTGCTAGACCCTAACACACCTTAAAATAATATTCTACGATATTTCCCCTTCTTTGTCTAAACAAGAATAAATGAAAGGTTTTAACTTTAATGTAATAAGACTGTACACAATAAGAACAATTATTAAAGATTACATTTACAATGTAATGAAGTCCAGTTAATTTGTATCTTGTAAATTAAAAGAAAATACCTCATTATCTATCTTATCTTATTGAAAGAAAAGTTTTATATCTAATTTACTTTCTATCACAACTAATAAAAAAATGCAACTATAACTATCCCGTCTTCAACTCCATCAAAGATCCCAGAAGGATAATATTATTTGAGTAAACAAAAGGCGCATTGCAAGTGACTTCCAAAAAAATCTAGCAATGACAGAGAGAAATTCCTTTGCAATGTTGGGACATCCATCTTCATCCTACAGGCCCACAGCATCTGGCAGACTTTCAATGAAGCAGGAAATTTGAAAGACTGTCCCACCTATATTGGCAGCTTGTCAGTCACTTTCCTCTGTGCCTTGCAGAATGTCTGGCAGTTTCTTCTGTGAAGCAGAAATTTTAAAAGACTGTCCTTCTACCCTTTGGGCAAACTTCATCAGTCTTTCTGTGTGTCCTGCATGTCCAATCTACATAGTTCATTGTCATCAGTCAAAGGCAAGGACAGTTTCTGTGCCCAGTGGCTAACCTTGCCATAATGAAAGCAAACTCCATAAAGAGTTTCTTCAATGCCCATCATCTTCTCCGAAATAAAGCAGTGCTGCATGGAGCAGATGTGTCTCATTATCATGAAAATCTTTAAATTAACAAAATATTTTAAATACCATATACTACAGGTTTTTGAAGTATTTGAAGACCATCTATCTAAAATATATCTATTTAACCTAGAAAACATACCTAACATATCTACAAAATTGGTTGTTATAAATGACTAACTACTGACCTATGTTTTTTGATTTTCCTATATAGTTTATAATAGTAGCTTTCAAAAACCAGAGCTTTATCTTACATTTTTAAATGAACTGCATAGGTACAATATTTTAAATAAGTGGAGAAGCACATATCAATATATGATGACAAAAACAACTTTAAATTTGTATCAATCTACAAAAATCTATTAGACAAGAGTAGAAACATATATGTAGTATACCAAAATAACTTTAAATAAAAGTAGAAATATATATACAGTGTGTTATAACAAAATTGACCTTAAATATGTGCCAATTCTTACAAATACAAAATATTTGAGATCAATAGTTGTCCTTTATTTATAACAGATTCAATAATCTACCCATTATTTAAAGTAGATTCAGCAGTCCTCCCTTTCATCCTAATTCCTATATCCCCTCTCTTTCTTTTCTTTTCTTCTTTTTTCAAAGATATCCCTGAATGTAATATCATTTGCATAATTTCCTCCCTTGTCAATACCAGTAACAATTAACAGCCTCCAAAGTGATAAAAAGCATCCATAACCGACCAAATGACCAAATTCCATTCTCCCCAACTCTAAGGAATTTGGGCACCATCCCAAAATTACTTTCTATTGTCTGGGGTTGAAGATACCCTGAAGAAACTGAAATGTTGCCCAGTGGCATTAATGTCATCCAAGTAGAATCATTGTGGAGCCCCATCATCCTTTTGGATACTTTAGAGATCATTGTTAGGAAAATGTATTATTTACTATGGAAAAACCTAAACATTATTAAAATAAAAACGGAAAATTTAATTTTAAAGTAGAAAAATAAATTTGAGGGGAAAGAAATTTGTAACAGCAGTAGTCCATAGATTTGGTGTTTTTTTTCTGCTCATACCAGGTGACTCTTCTGATATGAAACAGAAACTCCGAATTGTCTTTTAACAACATGCTTGGGTTTAGAGAAGGTAAGTGCCACACTCCAACTCCAAAGCCAGTTTTGGTTTATAGTTGAGTCGGGACAACAAATATTTCAAAATGTAAAGAGATTTTTGCCCTTTAGAAAGTAATTATACCATCATGCCACATTGTTTCTTTTCTTGGTAATTTTTTATGGACAGTTCTTCCTTCAGAACAGATGTCTATCTGTTCAAAGGTCCTTGATGGATACTTTTATTCTCCTGTAAAGACAAAAACAAAATCTGTCCCAACCCTAATTGGTTGAGCTTTTCCCTTTGACTGTAAATTGCCACCTCGGTTGATGAACTGTCACTTCTCCTGATTAAGAGGTCTCTGCTGTTCAAATTGAATCTTTATTAATTTTATGGTATTCATAATGAATAGGGGGTATTTTCATAGACCTGAAAGTCATCAAAGAAACCTCATATACTCCAGGATGTCTCTGCCCCAGAGGTTTCCTGGTACCATAAAAACGATAGCATGAATGGCTCATTTATTGCCATCAAGGTCTTTTCGATGGACTGGACAGATGGTAAGTTTTGAATCTTGTTAGTCTCCTACCCCACTGATGGAGGGCCAGGTCTAAATTTCCAATGGAGGAAACAAAGCACCTCCATTTCTGTTAATATGGTGATGCCCATACCCGTGTCCACCAAGTCTCTCCAGTTTGTCCATCAAGATAGACAATCAGCATTGGGGAGCATGGATAAAAGGGCAGTGTCCAATAGATTTTTGGATTACCAGAGCATCCTCTTACTGGCAGGGCTAAGGATTACAACACTTGAAGTTTAAATGAGCAGGTGCTTTAGCAGGTTTTGATCTGCAATCCTTTGCCCAGTGAAATCGCTTACTATATCTGAGGCATTGGGTTCTAGGTTTTGCATGGGAGCAGTCATGCTGCAGATGACCTGGTTTGCTGCACCCTCAGCAAGATCTGTTTACTTGAGGGCCCTTGGGTGTGTCATCAGCATGCTGCCTGTCTGCAAGGAGGGCATCCAGGGAAGCAGTGAGGGCAGCGATGGGACCATTACTGGGGTCAAGATCTCTTGTGGCCAGTACCCTTTTGTGAATATCCCCATTGCAGACCTTTGTGACCACGTTGTTATTAAGCCTTTCCCAAATCAATTGTTTCATTAACATTTCCCTAGTGGGGCCTGGGTCTACTCTCCATTCTACTGCCTCATTGACACGTGTGAAAAAAATCAGTAAGAAGTTCCCTGGCTGTTGAGTAAGATTGCAGAAGTAAGTTGAAGGGTCCCACAGAGTGTGTGCCTTAAGAGCCTGGAAGGCCAGGTCAGAAACCTGTAGGTAGTAGGCTTGATGGCCAAGCTGTGCCTGATGATGGGATGAACAAAGTTACCTCGTCCAGTGAGCATGTCAACGGTCACTGGAACCTTCATTAAGAGGTTTGTTTGTCCTTGATCTTCTGGTTGATCATTGTAAGCAGATTTCCAGCTAAGAAATGTGGCCAGCTCCAGTACAACTAACTGTAAGGGAGAGTTCAGCTATGGGGGTGGGAATCCAGGGCTGTTTAATGGCATTTTGTCCCAGGTTGACTGGGAAGGCATCTGCTGGCCTTTGAGGCCTGAGACAGGGAGCTGCAGTGGCTGGGAGTCCTACCACAGTGCAGGAAATTTCTGCCCATTGGGGTTGGTGACAGGGGTTGTGATAACTCACTCCAAGGATATTGCAGTAGAGGTGGAGCCTCCCATGGCAGGAATGAAGCTACCTGGGAAGCAGCAAGTGCAGTCTTAACTATGGCTGCACTGTCCATGCAGGCCCCTTGGGACCTGAACTGTCTGTCTCCCCTTCATCAGACATAGAGAGATCAGACATGGGAGGGGTGGAAGTGAAGGAGAGGGAAATAATAATCAGCAGGGGTGGGAAATTTTGTAACAGAAAACAATGTCTCTTCCTAACTGGATGGGCAGACAAATCTGACAGACAACACAAAAGAAGGAAAGGATGGGGGTCCCAACACTTACTTGCCAAAGGAACCACGAGGCCTTCTCACAGAAAATACACCATATTGGGGGCATTGCTTAGCACTGCAAGTGAGGAGAAGGAGAAGACTAGAACCTGTTCCAGGCAAAACACAAAAATTACAGTCACAATGAAAAACAAAAGGACTCTGACCAGGCAAGCTCAAAACCTGTGCTAGAAATCCCTGTTCCAGGTACCAGATATAACTGGGCCTTAATGAGCTCCTTGGGGGAGGGGGTGAGAAGCCACAGCATCAACCAACATAGACATTGGGAATCCAGTGAAAGGAATAGGGCAGACTTGTCCGTTTAACAACAGGGAAAAACATATATACAATTCCAGCAGCCAAGCATTCCAATCCATTGACATTACATGGTCAACCCTCATTGGCTAGACACAATCAAGACTTTCTGACAATGCCCTAACACACCTTAAAATAATATTTTATGACATTAACTGACTTATATGCACCACATATTCCATACTTGTATGTATGTTACCTTTAAAATTTTTTGTGCTTTCAGAACAAGGGGACCAGACACCAGTGAAAATGGATGGCCCAGGTGACCCAGCATCTCAGAATGCCTCTGCTACAGTCTCCTCAGAATTCTGCATCCAGAAGAGCTTCAAGGCTGCTGGTTAAAATGATCCAGCCCCACAAACTATTCCAGCCAAGACCTAACAATAATCCTGATTTTCTCAAAGTTCTCCCAAAGATACCAGTGCCCACAAACAAAGGTAAGTAGTCTAGAGAACAATATCACATTCCCAAAAGATGGATTATGGATGTTTATTATCATTTGAATGGTTGGCTACAAATTGTTATTGGTCTTAGTCAAAAAAAGGGAGCTAAACAAAAGAGCTAAATTCAAATATCCCTTTCTAAAGGAAAAATGGGAGAAATAATAAAGGAATAATAGGGGGAAAGGGCAGATTATTGAATCTACTTTAATCCAAAAACAACTATTAATCTCAAAATACTTTACATTAGTATGAATTTTGGTATATTAATAGAAATTTGAAGTTAATTTTTGATATGGTGTATTATGTTTCTACTCTGGTTTGAGATATTGTGTTTCTGTAGCTCATTTAAAAATGTAATATATAGTTTAAAATGAGGATTAATAGTCATCTATAATAGTCAAACTTATAGTCATATTAGCTTTGTTTTCAAGGTTATACAGAGATATATTTATATAGATAGGTGGTCTTCAAACACTTCAAAGACCTACAGAATATAACATTTAATATGTTTAATAACCTAAGATTTTTCATGACAGTGAGACACATCTGCTTCTGATAGTACAAATTTACCTCAAAAGAAGATGATGGCATCAAGGAATCTCTGTATGGAGTTTTCTTTCCTTATGGCACAAGTTAGCCATTTAGTCAATAAACTGCCCTTGCCTCAAATGCTGACAGTATGCTGTCCAAACTGAACCCACAGAATGCAAAAGAAAGCAATTGTCAAACTTTGCCAAGACAAGGTATAACAGTACTTCAAAATTCCCTGCTTCTCGGAAAAGTCTGTCAGATATACTATGCCTATAGGCCAAAAATGGATATCCCAACATTACAAAAGAATTTCAGTTGACTGTCTAGGCAGCCAGATGTCCCTGTCATTAGGTAACACTACACACTTCTGCAGTCTTTGATTGAGTTAAAAACTAAATACTTAGACTTAAAGTTTTCTGGAGTTATGATAAAAGCAAATTGGGTACAAAATGCTAGACTCACAAAGAAAAGGTAAGTAATAGAATATTTTGTCTAAATTTGCCAAATATAAATGGACTAAATTTTGTAACTTTATAATAAATTGCAATTGTTACTTTATAGCTGTTTTGTTGTATATAATTTTACTATGTTAAAGTTAAAACTTTCCTTTTAAATTAGATAAAAAGGAGAAAAGTGGAGTGTTCCTTTACACTGTGTGATTATATGTCACTCTGATTGGTTTAAAAAAGAAGCTGACTGGCCAATAGCTGGACAAGAAAAGGTTAAGCAATAGAACCAGACTTAAGGACATTGGGAAGAAAAAGAGTGAAATCAGAGGAGTCAGTAGACAGACACGAAGAGGAAACAGGAGGTGCAAGATGAAAGAGTGGTAACACCACACAGCAGAATGTACATTAATATAATATAACATAAATGTACACTAAGTTGTAAGACTTAGTTAGTAACAAGCCTGAGCTGTAGGTCAAGCATTTAATCATTAATATTAAGCCTCTTTGTGGTTATTTGGGAGTGACTTCTGGGACACAGAAAAGCCCTGCCTATATTTACTTTCACCTGATAATAAGTAACAGAAAATTGGCTGGGAACAAAACCCTGTATTAATAGCTAAGAGAACATCACACAGTACTTGCCAGCCCTCAGGAAGGCTGGAAGCAGCAACAACAAATGACTGAAAATTAGTTTTTCTTTGGGGTCTCCTGAGCTCCTGAGCTCCTGAGCTCATGAAGTTTTATGTTGTCTTTTCTTCCTTTCTTTTTCCTGTATGTTTCTTCTTATTTGTGTGTGTGTATACATTATTTCTTATTTTTCTGAAGTTTTGATTTCTTTCTACAAGGGAGATAAGACATGGTTATTTGTATCCCCCTTAACTTGACTCATGCATACAAATAGACCTGCTTTCTCTGAATTCTCAAACATAAATTCCCATGAGAAAGAATGCAATTTGCTGAGTTTGAGTGAGGTGTCCATCATGATCCAATCTATGAGTGGGGCAGGTGGAAAGAGAGGAGACAGACAGACAGGGTTAGGTACTTTCAACACAAGGGAATAGAGGGGAAAAGAGGAAGTGGGGCAACTGGAAACCAGGAAAAGGAAAGAAAAGTGAGTGGAATATGCAACCAAATATGTTTAAGCCTTGATAGATTTTCTTCTGGTTTCTTTTCTCTCCTTGCATTTACTAATACTCTCTTAGTGTTTCTGTTGCAGGGATGAAACATCAGCTTTGTGTTTAATATACAGATTGTTATATAACTGTAGGGTTGGGAAACATTTTGCTTTACAATTTAGTAAATAAAACACTAGTCAGGGAATGTGCCACTGGCACCAGCATTCCCATTCACAGGAACTCTGGGTTGTTTTTATATTTTCACATTCCAAGAAACTTATGCGTATGGGTATTTCTCTATTTTAAATTATTTATTTGAAGTTGACTTCCCAATGCTCAGTTTTACCACACTAAAGAAAAGAAACATCATTCAGGTTGTAGATAGGTGTTACTGAATTTCCTTCCAGTGACGTTACATATGTGTCCTTTACACACACGTAGGGCAATATTGCATTTAATAATTCCCATAGTGGAAATGAGATAATGAGAACACTTACCAGCATCCTGAGCTAATATGAGTACACATACGGTTTCTTCTCCAGCTACAGAGGCTGAATCACCACGCATGAGTGTCAAGCCTTCCTCCTCGGCTCCACTCTCCATGCATCCAGCAAACACCAACTAACCATCTAACAAGGAAACAAGAACTGTTGAAAATTCAGAAATCAATGGACACAGGTACCTGGTACTTATCCTTACAGGGACTGTGACACAGAGGGTGTGGAAGAGAGGTGTCTGTCCAGATGGCAGTATACAGAAAGACATCACTGCATCCTACCATCAAGGCAGCTCACACAGCAGGCTTTTCTGCTAGTCTTGTTCAAATATGCAAGTCAGAAAAGCCCAAGGAATAAGGTGGGGAATGATCTGAACATATTTCAGCCCTGAAACCAGGCCTACAAAGCATGTTCTGTTCCTGCTTAGCTGAAACAATGAGTGAAGATTCTAGATGATGAATGAGGTGCTCTTCTGGAGATACTCAAACATATCAAAGCGTGTGCTCAGCTATCACGTGGGGAGCAGAGAATGTCTGCAGACAGTACGTTTTCATTCTCTACCTCCATATATACGTACACATACATACATACATACACACACATACATACATATATACACACACATACATACATATATACATACATGCATACATGCACACACATACATACATATATACATACATACACACACATACATACATACATGCATACATGCACACACATACATACATACATATATACATACATACACACATACATACATA
>LOEQ01003721.1:60721-70853 GCA_001685075.1 Bramus lutescens | reverse complement strand
AGGAAGGAAGGAAGGAAGGAAGGAAGGAAGGAAAGAAAGAAGGAAGGAAGGAAGAAAGAATTAAAACAAGGAGTCTGATTTATGTTGACCAGCTACACCAGATCACAGTGCCTGCCCTGGCAAGTGACAGATATACCCAATGTCACTCCACTGAAGAAATAGAATTTTCTGCTTTCCAGTAGCTCCTTGATAAGGGGTTGGACTTTGTACCCACTTCAGAAGAGAACTTCAAATTGTATTGTTCGGAGCTGGAGAGTTAAGAGCATTGCTTGCTCTTCAAAAGGTCCTGAGTTCAATTTCCAGCAACTGCACAGTGGCTTACAACCATCTGTAATGAGATCTGGTGCCCTCTTCTGGCCTGCAGGCATACACACAGACAGAATACTGAGAATACTGTATACATAATAAATAAATAAATCTAAAAAAATGTATTGTTAATTATAATTTAAGCTGTACTGACATGACGTTTTTAAATTCTCTATAGCTGTCTGCAGTGTTAGTGTATCTACTGAGAGACTCTTCAAAAGGTACCATGAGACTTCAGGGAACCTAGCAGAACTCAATGTCAACTGGAGAGTTGTGTCCAGACTCTCCTGTATGTGTCCGGGAGAGAAGAGACTGATGCCCAGCCTGGTTATATAGATTCCAGACATTACAGAAATAGTTAGCTCCTAAACCAAGTTTCCTTATTCATACCATACTGCACATGGCTAACCCAAATGATTTAACATATCGTATTAATGTAATTAGCAGGAATTGTCCTTCTCTAGGTGATAATGATGGGGCTGCTGCCTACCTAAGAACCCATCCTCTAAAGTCCAGTGACTACTCCTGTGTGAGTGTAATTTATAGATAAATAAACACACATATATTTGTCTTGCATCCTCAAAAATGACAGCTGGGATATTTGGAAATTTTAAGCATCACTAATCCAAGAAGTTGCCTTTTCCTCAGTACTAGAACACAGTGCCATCTGTTGGTGCCTTGAGATAATACACTCCTAACATTAAAGCATTATTTGTAAGTAAAATAAATAGACTTGTCATTCAGGTACTATAACAACATTCTAGGTAGGCTTCACAAAACTTGACTGCTATCAAGAGACATTATGAAAACAACATTCCTATGCTTCCTGTGTTCTTTCTTTCTCCCCTTTCCTCTGTACTGCAGGCAGATCCACCTGTAAATCCCAAAGTTTTCCTCCCAGAAGCGCAAACAGCCTTCTTCCTGACCTGCCTTTATGTATAGTTCTATCCTTCCTGTCCCTTGGCCCACCCCTCTGATCTTTTGTGGGGCCACCAGCTTTCCGGCTGCACCCACTTCACATGCACCCCCCCCAAAGCACTGGTCCTGGCATGCAATGCTCTTTTTGTGTGACATCTCCACGTCTGTATAAATTCTAACCAAGCACTGTCCAGCAGAAAGATAATATGAGCCACTTATGCCAGTCACATGTGTACCTTTAAATTTTCTTTAGCCATTCAAAACGTAAAAAAAAAAAGATGCAAGTAAAATCTATCCTTCTGTGATTAATGGAGTATATCCAAAATACCATCATCTCAAAGCAATTATTATCAAAATATTAATAGCTCAACATTTTATAGTGCTTTCAAAGTCCAAGTTGGGCAGTATCTGTATAGCATATCATAATTGGTGTCCCATTACCAGTGCACAGGAACTACATGTGGCCAAGGGTTATTATACTGGAAAGTGCCATTCTAGAGACAGGGTCTGGCAACTCCTCACACTAACAAAGGTTAAAACACGCTTTAAAAATCACGTCACATCATGAATGCTATTAGATGTTCTCTGGGAAGATCTGTCATCTAAGGATACCTACAGGTGCCCTCTGTAATAAGCACAAGCAAGTATCTCATAAGAGAACTATGAAGATTCTATAGGACACCATAGCTGGTACCATGACTACTGACTTTGGGTGTTCAGCACATCTCTTCACTGCCCCCTTCCATGAGCTCCTGTGAGCTTTCTCACAGCTCCAGGAAGAGCCAGGCCAAGTGTTATGATCCCCTTTACACACTACAAACAGTTAAAGAACCTGCCAAGAGTAAATGCTTAAGTCACTGGCCAGCTCTAAGTTAAATAGATGTTTGGGCTATTGGAATGGGTTCCCACTGCCCATTACTGTTCTGCCTCTAAATGTTGAGAAACATTTTCCAGATCATCAGCTTTTAGTATATTTCTGTCTGGTATTTGTAGTGAGGATTTTGTTTGGTTTTGATTTACCTTAAGTAGCTAGTATATGGGTGTAAATGGAGCCCTCTTCAGAACTCAGTATTAAATGACATCAACACCAAACGAATGGCACTGGCAATCTACACACACCTCTAGACACAGGGGTCAGGGCCAACATGTACTGATCTCCATTTAGGGTTGGCACCATGTGACTTGGTGATGTGCCAGGAAAAAGTACAACACTGACCCTTCCATCTATGGACAGGAGAATATTGTTGAAGCTGCTGAGGTATCTGAAAGAGAACTATTGGCTGACAGAGATGGGCCCAGCCCAAGCTGCCCTTCCAAGCTAGAAGGTAAATGTCATCTGGCCCTGGTCTCTTTCAATCTCCTCCCACTTCTTACCTGATGAAACAGGAGACCTTGCTTGTGACCTGCAATGAATCTTTAATTTGCTTTCTTTTCAACTGAGGGAGGGTGGTGGGCAGGAGTATCCATCCACAGACTTTTAGGGAGTCAAACTCTATTCAAGGTAATAATAACAAAATAAGTACAAGTATTTCTTTTCACTTTTAAAGCACTCAGAACTGTCTAGAAAAGGTATTAAACACTCTGATAGCATACAGCTTGAGACTCATGCCTACTCTTTAAAAATAGGTGGCTTTTAAGACGGACAGTTTTACCTCATTTACACATAAATTAGGCAACCTCACAAGCCTCTGGAAAGGTCTCATTCCAGGGAGAGAAATAAACCAAAGTCATAGCTCATGACCTAGCCTCAAGCAATCTCCAAATATACTCTATCTTAAACACGTATCCTCTCCATCAGTCATACCTCTGAGGGTCCCACCACTTCTGGGTAGGCCTCGCATTTCTTGGTTTTCCTGAAGCAACTTCAGGGTTTAGTGAGGGGCCCTAAAAAGACAAAAACATCTTGTCAGAACTTTCCACCCACATTTCACACTTAACGTCAAAGGAAAAAAAAACAAAGCCACCCAACTGAGACGCCTAAACTCAAAGCTGGCTCCCTCTGCATTTACTTCACTGGTGTTTGATTTCTCCCCACGACAAGGCGCAGCAGGGATATGTGGGATCATTGCATCATCGTTATGCATCAGATCTCCACACAGCAGAACTTAGGAAATGGTTAGATACCACCAGACCCTGGTGATGAAAGCCAGGACACTCTCAAGAGCCCGGAACTTGAGACTGCTTTCACAACTGATGAAAATCAACTGCATCATCTCAAAACAACAGAGCACTTCCACAGTCCACTCACCTCACACAGCACTGAGTGTGTTTACTAGGCGCATGAGTACCACTCGGGACCACGGGCTTCGGCTAGTCTTTCTGGAGAATGGGTATACTACATGACCCTGTCTTCAAGGGGCAGATACTTTACTGGAGAAGGCAACACACAAAATGTGCATCACAAACTCTTGAGTGCAAAGGAGTAACCCAAGAGTTCGGAGAACTGACTGAGAGTTAGCTCAGAGCCTGGATGCCATCCTGTGACTCCACATACTCTGCCTGGGCCTGATGTCCCTACCAGGAAAGGAAGCAATCACTGTGCCCACTTCATCTATGTGATGGTCGCTGAACAGCTCTGGTCAGCATGATTTTCCTACAGTTAAGGCCCAAATGCATGGGATCAGGGTTGTTTTAGCCTCCAATGTGTAGAGGAAAGGCTGTAGATTGGTTGACCAAATGAGATTCTTTGGGCTGTGGAGATGGTTCAGTCAAGCATCTGCTATGCAAGGCTGGGGGCCTGAGTTCAGATCCCCTGCACCCACAGAGAGGTCAGGCATAGAAGTTCCTACTTGGGGCAGGGAGAAAAGGAAGAGAATTGGAGAAAGGCAGATTCCTGAAGCTCATCAGCCAGCCCGGTTAGATGGCTGATGAGATCCAGGCTTGGTGAGAGACTCTGCCACAAAAACTGAAGTGGAAAACAAGTACAAAAGACACCTTACATTGACCTCTGACCTGCACACACACACACACACACACACACACACATACACACACAAACTTGCCTTAGCACAAGCACACATAGAAAGGTTTCCCAAAAAATACTGGAAAGAAAGACTGAAAGAAGAGAGGAGAGCCTCCGTCAACATAAGAACCATGAAGAGGAGAATAAACCAGGAACATTCAGAAGACCAGGAGTGATATTGTTTGTTCTTTGAAATTAGGAGATGGTACTTCAGGGTGGACAACCATTACAGAAGACCTGAGCACCAGTTTGCGTGTGGAGACCTAAGTACCAGATGGTTGTCCTCCCCCCCCCACACACACACACTTTGAACAGCAGGAGGCCTTTGAGGGCACTTGGACAGGATGGTGACAGAATGTGAGGGGCGTGTTCACAGGGTTAATTCGCAGCACTTGGAGGAATGGCTTGAAGCAGGAAAGAGACTGGGAATAAAGAAGCCAGGGACAAAGGGATAAAAACAAGAACAGAATCACAGAGACACTCACAAAGGGGTTGCCAAGGGGCCTTGGTAACAGACTCGAGATGAGAGAGGGTGTTGCAACAGAACAATAATGACAAGAATCATGATGGATCCAGAGACACAAATCCCCAATAGCTGTTGTGAGACTTGAAGAGAGACCAGAGTTCTAGTTTGGAAAAAGATTCACGGCAAACAGAACAACATCCAAAAGTCAAACTTCTGAAGAACAGATGGGAATCACTGCAGAAAAGAAAGTTAAGCTTGAAAAATAAACTTGAAAAAAAAAAAACTCCTCAGGTCATGGAAGTCAGGGGAATGAACACATCCACAAGCCAGTCAATACATACACAAAAGACATAATGATAGTGACACGTGTCAAGACCTAGCCCTTCTCGAGAGCATCTGATCTCCTCACCAGGGCAGGAGGCATAGAGAAGTGTTCATGCGACATGACACAAGAGCATCCGATGCTGCGTTATGGTCCACACCAATGGAAAAAAAAAATGAATAAACAGGAAGGCTCTGAGCTAGACGTCAGAGAAAATTTTGTACATGCTAGAACTATCATTGTAGAGGAATGTCTCCCAACTAGACTATGTGATTCTGTCAGTACGTAGCGTATTGTTACGGGTAATTCCGTACTTTATTTTTGTTGTCAATAATCTTGTATTAGTTACTTTTATATTGCTAAGATAAAAACACTAGGACCAAAGCAACTTATTGAAGGAAGAGTGTTGTAGAAAATTATTTCAAGATGTGTTGCTTTTGTTTTTGCAGCATTTGTTTTACTCTGTGAAGCTGTGACTCTTTGCCTGTCTAAAACACCCAATGGTCCAAATAAAGAACTAAATGGCCACCAGTGAGGCAGGAGCAAGGACAGGCGGGGCTGGCAGGCAGAGGATAAATAGGAGAGCTGAGGAAGAGGAGAAGCAAGAGAAGTAGGAAAGTAGCTCTCAGGGGCAGCCACCCAGCCAGCCAAGGAGTAAGAGTGGAAGGAGGATATGCAGAAGTACGAAAAGGAAAAGGCCCTGAGGCCAAAGGGAGATGCGATAATTTCAGTGAAGAAAAGCTGGCTTGAAATAAGCCAAGCTAAGGCCAGGAATTCACAAGTAAGAATAATACTCTAATACTCGCTGAGTGATACATTTGGGAGCCGGGTGACGGGGCCCCCAAAAAGCCAAAAGAGCAAAAATCACACAACAGAAGAGTTTATTTTGGCTTACTGTCCCAGAAGTTAGGAGTCTGTCATCATCACAGAGGGTATGAGTGACAGCGAGCACACTGACGGGGGCAGCAGGCTGAGCACACGCACCAAGAATGGTGCAAGGCTTGTGAAACCTCAAAGCCCGCCTCCAGTGACACACTTCCTCCAACAGGGTCACATTTCCTAAACCTTCCAACTACATATTCAAATGTCCAAGACTATGGGGTACATTTCATTCAAATCACCACAATCCTTAATAAAGGTTTAAATATTTTTTAAAAGGAGAAAAGGTATTTTAGAGGTTTATAAAAAAAATCTGGCTGACTGCTGGAATGAAATTTTACTGTAACTTCTAAGGAATATAAGTATAGATATTAAAGATTGTTTACACAAATATTTATAATGCCTTTTACTAAAAGGAATTAGCACTAGTAATTTATTTAGATGACTATACAACATGATTGTGACATGTAAATGACCTTAAAGACATACACCACTACACTTGGCTTTTTCATTTCTATTTTTAATGCTATGTTATGAGCCTAAAAGCACTGACCATTTCTTTAGGAAACAACAGTATCCATACATTTTGTTTTCTGTTGCTGTGATTAAACACAATGATCAAAAGTTGACTGGGGAAAAAGCATTTATTTCATTTTATGCTTCTGAGTAACAGTCCATTGCTGGGAGAAACCAAAGCAAAAACCCAGAAACGGGAACTGAAGCAGAGACCATGAAGGAATAATGCTTACTGGCTTGCTCGGCTTTCTTATAAACTGTGACCATCTGTCCAGGTGTGGCACTGCCTATAGTGGGCTGAACACTCTTGCATCCATCATTAATCAAGAAAATATCCCTCAGATACACCCACAGGCCAATCAGATGGAGGCAATTCATCAATAGCGGTTCCCACTATCCCCCAAATAATGCTGGGGAGGTAGCTTATGAGAGAACACTTGCCTAGTAGATAGGAAAACCTATGTTCAATCCCTAGTGCAGCAAAAATAAAGAAACTCTTAACAAACATTCTCAAAGAGATAAGATATCATGTTCATAATAGAAAAACAAAACACTATTCTTAAATACGCAGAGAACAAAAAAGAAAAATCAAAAGTACAGTAGCAGAAATGAGACACGTGATAGAAGGAAGAAGAAATCTTTCAGACAGTGAAACAAAAGACAAGAACACACATGCTGGCTAGTTTTTGTGTCAGCCAGACACAAGCTACAGTCATTCTGAAAAGCAGAAATCTCAATTGAGAAAATGTCCCCACCGGTGGGCAAGCCTGTGGTTTGTTCTTTCGATTGATAATTGATGTGGCTCACTGTGGGCTGTGCTGCCCCCTGGAGTAATGGTCCTGGTGTGTAGAAGAAGGCCGACCAAGCAAGTCATGGAGGGCAAAGCAATGAGCAGCATTCCCTCATGGCCTCTGCATCAGTTCCTGCTTCCAGGTTCCTGTCTCGAGTACCTGCCCTGAGTTCCCTGGAAGGTGAAATAAACTCTTTCCTCCCCAGGCTATTTTTTGTCATAGTGTTTTATCATAGCAACAGAAATTTTAAGTTTTAAAAAAAAATGTAGCCAGGCAGTGGTGGTTCACACCTTGAATCCCAGCACTGGGGGCAGAGACAGGAGGATCTCTGTGAGTTCAAGGCCAGCCTGTTCTATAAGAGCTAGTTCCAGGATAGGCTCTGAAGCTACAGAGAAACCCTGTCTCAAAAAAACCAAAAAATAAAATTAAAAAAAAACATAGAAAATGTTAAATTAGTAAAGTCCTACTCAAATACCCAAATAATAGGAACTATAGAAGGAGAAAAAAGTAGGAAGAAGGACAGAGAGACTCCAGTTCTGCCTGACTCATCTGGAAGCAGCATTTTCATAGCCCAAACAAAACTGAATACTTACTTCAAGAATAGTATGCTCTCTTCTTTGAGAGGCTGAAAGAGGCGAGGGGTAAGTCAAATAAGAAATTATGGAGCAATATAGTTTGATTAACACAAAAACATTAACTAAAAACAAAGTTGTAGCAAAAGAAGTAACCATATAAATAGTGAACACAGAGATGGAAACGGCTTTCGGGAAGCAGCCTTCTTAGTGGCAATGGCTCTTGCAGAGTGGAAATTGGAAAATCAGACGGGCCACCCAGGGATTGCTCTTCTTACCCTAAGTCATTATAACAATTTCTGGTTTCTCAAACTATGTCTGTATATAGCTTTAGGTCATTTGAATATCACATTTCTTGAAAATAGCTTCTCCGATAAATATTACTAATTATCTTTTTAACCTGTACTCTTCTTAGAAATAACTTGAGGTGAGATTTCAAAAGATAAAAGCAATAAAAAGTAAACATGAATCTACAGGAAAATCATGGGAAATTAGGAATGAATATTTGGTTGGATTATTTCAAGAATTCTAAATTTGTGGTTCTCTCTTTTCTAGTCTATGTCCGCAATTTTAAGGAAGTATAGCTGCTCCCATGATTTTATGAGAGAGTTCTGTGGTGGCTATTGTGCTAGAAGATGTCTGGAACTCCTCATCCATGTATAGCTTCCAACTTTCCAACCTGAGACCCACTGAGCTGGAAAATTGTTTCTAACTTACAGGCTGGAGCGGATCTACTTTGCAGAACTGAATCCATCTCGTTAATGCTCACACGCCGTCTCCACTGCTCCCTAAGGACAACCCATAGAACGGAGGCAGCTCTCTCCTGAAGGCTGCTGGGGCGGTGTGGTGGTGGTAGAGGTTATAAGTAGGATGTCTGAGCTAATGTTACTGATCCCAGGGGATTTCTGCAAGTGGAAATAACTCTGTATCTCCTCCTCTGAGAATTACCTCTCACATCTGCTGGGCTAGGTGTCTAAACTGTAGATTCAACAGCTTAAGAAACTGGCAAAGGTTATATTTTTCAACAATACTTAAATTAGCATTAGGATCTCTAGCAATTCCTCATAGAGTCCTGAGTTTCTTTATTTTCTCTCCTTTATGTTTGGTAAACCAGAAACTCAACACATTCTGTATGTGTCCCAACTCATGAATCTGATAGGAGTTTTTGTGATTTTAATTCTAGCATGTTTTTCTCCTAACATCAATATTTCTCTTCAAAAATAACTTTGGTTTACCTAAAATTCATCAGACTGTTAAGGGAAGTTGTTAATTTTTTCTGGGGAATGTGCATTTTAAACATTTTAAACAAAATCATGGAGGAGATGCCCAAAGTGCGTGAGGCAGCCAGGCATGGAGGCATGTACCTGGAATCCCAGCATCCAGAGCCAAGCCTTGGCTACACAGGGAGACCTTGTCTAAACAATGGGTGGTTATGGCCAGTGGCTCTACCAGGAAGTTATTGAGATATTAGAATCTGAAGCTGAGGAGAGAGGTAGCACTGAAGATGAACATATATTTGGATATCAGAATCATAAAAGCTGTATGTAAGGGCTAGGCTAGCACTATATGTGCAGTCATCTGAGAGACAGAGAAAACAGAAGAGTTGAAAGCCCAAGTGTAGGGATGGGAAGAAATGGAAAACATAAAGGCCAAGTGAAAGACCTGATGCCTACCTAAGAGGGGGGAAGGGAACAAAGAAGGCACGTGCTCCAAAAGCCAAAGAAAAATGTTGCTTCACCTAACAGGGTGGTCCTTAGATGCATGCAGAGAAGGGGTAGTGTCGACATACATACTGAGCAAACCAATACAGCAAGCTTGAGGTTCCTAAGCTCGGTTGATGGTGTTGCTATTCTGTCTGGTTGTGATTCTCTCCAATCGAGGAAGAAAGTAAGCCAAAGGATGGAAATGGAAGACAATCACTGTACCAGGCTTTTTCTTTTCTTCGGGGCCACCAACCAACTCTCAAATTATGACACATAAGATTAGTTATGAGTGCTTGGCCTAGCTTAGGCTCATTTCTGGATAGTTCTTTTAACTTAACCTGTTTCTCTTTCTCTACCTTTTGACTCAGGGCTTTTTACTTGTCTTTCCTTCCATATCTCTTACTTTCACTGCTGCTCGTGTCTGGCAAGATGGTGGCTGCCTGGCTTTCTGCCTCAGGTATGTCCCTTGTTCTCTCCTCCACCTCTCATTCCTTCCGGAGCCTAGATTTTACCTCCTATTTATTCTCTCTCCACACCAGCCCCGCCTAGCCTTCCTCTGACCAGCTATTGGTCATTCAGCTTTTTATTACACCAACCAGGTGCCTTAGGCAGGTAAGGTGAAACCAATCCAATACACCTTTATATAATTAAACACACATCCTTACATCATTAAACAAATGCAGCATAAACAAATGTA
>LOEQ01003721.1:0-22412 GCA_001685075.1 Bramus lutescens | reverse complement strand
TCCCCAGGGGCGGCAGGAAGGACAGAGGCAAGGAAAGATGAAGACTCATTCTGCACCTGATGAGCTTACCATCTCTGGGGCCACCCTTCCAGCAATCCCATTCAACTCTGACCTTTCAGTTCCCAGTCACTCTCAGTCCTCAGACCCGGGTGATAATTAGCAGTCACATCAGATTGTTTAAATTCATATGAGAGACTCCAAATAAGAACACTTTAAAAGATGAAATGTGACACCTGGATATCAGGTGTCTCTTTTTGCTTGCACCAAGATTTGGTAGATCGCAACCATCAAAATATCCTTCATGAGTAACCAGGGGTGGTGGACTGTTATCTGACAGTGTAAGCTGAAATAATCCCTTTCCTCCCCAACTTGTTTTTGGTGAAGGTGTCTATCACAGCAACAAGAACAGAACTAATATGGAAATTGGTGCTAGGATTATGGATCACTGCTGTGACAGGCATGAGCGTGTTGTTTTGGGGAGGACTGTGAGAGTAGAACTTTGGGCTGGGGATGACACTGAGTAGCTCTGTGGAAGCTTGGAAGGGAGCAATGTTGAAACAGTGCAGACAACAGAGGTCTGGCTTGTGGAGCTCCAGAGAGAAGCAAAGAGGCTACCTGGACCATTCGGTGGAACTGTGAGTTAAGAATCTGTGGTTCCGATCAGCTTGGGATGAAGCATCGGATATGACTAACAAATGACCAGTACCACTGAAGTGAAACCTCTGTTACTGGAACAATCAATACTGGTTAGCTGGAGCTGAGAAATTAACTGTCGTCCTAGTCAGGGCTTCTACAGTCATGATAAAATACCAGAGCCAAAAGCAACTTGGGGAGGAAGGGGCTTATTTTGCTTACACTTCCATATCACAGTTCAACATTCAGGAAGTCAGGATAGGAGCTCAAGACAGAAACATGGAGGCAGGTGCTGGTACAGCATGGAGGAGTGCTGCTTACTGGCTTGCTCAACCTGCTTCCTTATATACCCAGGACTGCTAACCCAGGGGTGGCACTGTCCAGTGACCTGGGCCCTCCCGCATCAATCATTACAGAAATACCTTACAGGCATTCTCACAGAACAATCTCACGGAGACATCCTCTCGGTTGCAGTTCCTTCTTCCCGAATGACTCTGGCTTGTGTCAAGTTGACATAAAACTAGCCAGAAGACACTGATTAAGAGGCCAGCATTCACTGTGGTAAAAACTTCTGGGAATATTTTCCAAGGGTCAGTGCATAAAAGTCATGGTCCAGAGGAGGCCAAAGTTGCGTGTCACACTGGCAGCTAAACTTGATACTAAGAGTCTCGCAGGTGGTACTAGTTTTGAACCCATAGGGGGGTCATGGAGAACAGCTGAGGCCTGGCACTTTCAGAGGCCAGCAGAGGCCATTGGTGAGGGTATAGCTTCAGTTTCAGTGGAGAACCTAGGATTGAAGAGGTCATGGAGAAAAGCTGAGTGTACCATGTGGCAGAATCAGATTCCCTGAAGAGAAGTCCGAGGCCACCGTTGAAGGTGCAGCACACTGGAGATGCTAAAACCGAACCTCTAAGGACAGCAGCAGCTGTGGAGTGAACTTGGCCTGAGCATATGAGAGAAGCTATGTTTGCTGGAAATGACAGAGCTGCAGAAACGGAGCCCTCTCTGGAGACCAGACGTCAGACATGGAGCACGTTTCTGAACCTGGCTTTATTTCTATTTGATGTGACTGCCCTGCTGTTTCCTGTTTCCCTCTTGGAGTAAAGAAGTATGGAGCTTTTTTTTTTTTAATTTTATAGGAGCCCACAGCTGAGATTTGAAATACTTTAAAGAGACTGAACTTCTATAGCAATTGAATTTTTAAAGACTGTGGGGCTTTTAAAGTTGTTTATGTTTTATATTGTGATATTAATATGAATTATGGGTATGAATAAGGAAGGAACATTTACAGTTGAAGTAATGTGTTTGTGTGTCAAGCTGACAAGGGGTCAGGTGTTCTGGTTGGTTTTGGTTTTTGTTTGCTTTGTTTTTCAGTCAACTTGATACAAGCTAGAGTTAAGAGGAACATAAATTAAGAAATGACCTCCATCCAAACTGCCAAGCAGGCAAGTCTGCAGGGCATTTTCTTGATTAATGATTAATGTGGAAGGACCCAAATCATTGTGGGTGATGCCACTCCTGGGTAGGTGGTCTTAGGATGTATAAAAAAGCAAACTAAGCGAGACGGGGCAGCAAGAATAAGTAGTCCTCCTCCATGGCTTCTGCCTCAGTTCCTGCCTCCAGGTTCCTGCCTTAGCTTCCCCCAGTGCTAGGGTGGTACCTGAAAGTATGAGATAAAATAAATACCTTCTTCCCCAAGTTGCTTTCGGTGTGGCCTCTATCTCAACAGGAACAGGGCAATATTTCACTAATGAAGGTTATGTTCATTTTCCTGCCATGAAGAGCTCATAGCAATACAAGGACACCTGAGGAATCTGGAGAAAGTAGCTGTCTTCTCCACCCTCTACTGGCTAAAACCTGTCTGTTCCTCAAGCAAGGCAGCAAGTGAAATTCCCACATGCTACCCTAAAGTCCTTTCTCTCTATATATCCAATCTGTTGTATGCACATTCAAACTCAGGAGGTTTAAAATTTTGTGTGTGGGGGGGTAGGCACTGTGATAGATATGTGCATTCCTACATACATACATGCATACATGAATATACACTATAGGAAGGAGGACACAGATCAGTGGTGGAGCACTTGTCTAGCATGCACAAGGCCGTGGGTTTGACTCCCAGCAGCAATGACATGAACAGACAGCACAAACATCACGTATGCAAACAGTTTTATATTATAGGAATGAAAAGTTTCACATATTTACTGATTCTTTTTAAAATCTGACTTAAGCTAATCGCCTCTAAAATGTTAAAAATTTCAAGTGTTGCTCAAGAATATTACAATCAGCAACTCTGCTGGTCTTGTTCACAACTGCACAAAGGGTTAAAAAGATCAAGACTTGAGAACTGGCAAGAAACAGACTATCTGCTCCCACAATACCTCAAAGCCGCCACTGGCTTCCCAGTGAGCACTGGCAAAGGCAAACGAGAGGCTGAAAATACCACCAACCAATAACAGCTTCCAAGGATGCCAAGTGGGTGATAAAAGCTAAAATAAAAGACTAGATTCTACAACAGCAGACCTTGTAATGATATTGCAACTCACATTAACGAGCTGTCTGAAACACTGTGAACGCCCAAGTGCCAGCCAGCTCCAAGGCGGGTGCTGCTGACCAAGTAAGTCTACACCACACACCAGCACGTCCCCGGGGGTTCTGGACACAGAGATGTTACCTGCAGTGTGCCTGTGCCTACACAGTCTACACGGTCTGCACACATTCTGCTGGCCAGACCCAGCAGCCTCTCGGGGCTCACTGTGGCCCCTCACTGCAGCCACACCCACTCTCCTCTGGTCATTCATTCAGGAAAACCAGACGGCAGAAAAGGGAATCAATGGACTCCAGCTTCCCTGAGAGGCAAGTACGCTTTGAAACTTAATTTGGCGCCTTCTCTGTGCCAGTGAATCATAGAGTCAGCACAAGAGGCCATGGTCTCATTTACGCTTATCTCTACGTTCTCTAGTCAGCTCCGCAGCCCAAGAAACAAGAAGCTAGTGTTTACTGTTTCACCTGATGGTCTGGGAAGGAAAAAAAGCCAACTGTGACCAACGTTCCATGCTTTGTCAAAGGCATCTAAGAACTCAGCGTGCCTACTGGATAACGCACCGCTAACCAATGGTTGAACACCGTTATACTTTAACGTCTCGTCTCTTGCTTCCAAGGAGGATTTCCTACTTTTAGCAGTTTTCAAAAAATATCTGAAGTGTATAAAATGTCAGACAAGAGCATTTGGAAAAAAAAAATAGCAAATCTCTCAAATGGCATGTACTCGCAAGTCTCCACCATCCACTACTGACAGGGAGCTACTATCAATAGTTTGGTGTAGTTCAGTTCTGGTTTTGCTTTAGAAAACAAGAAAACCAAAACTGAGTGCAATACCATTCAATACTTGTTTTTTCACTCGGCATCATGTGTCTTCATTTGAATGCAGACAAAAAAATCTTATTTTGATGACTTAATATTCCAGTTTTAAAAGATTTAAATGGTTTTATTAGACATGTGTGTACATATAAATACACACAGCACAAAACTCAAAAGTCTAACCTATTTCCCTAATAACAGACACTGTTTCTAGTGTACTAGTGACATTGAAGCAAGAGCTCCAAGTACCCGATTGTGTGTTCCTGGTGAGTATTTCTAGGCAGACTTTTAAGAGTTAAGAAATTTTGTCCTAGGTCCCAGAGAAGCTGATGATATAGGACACTTCCCGGCACTGCCACAGAGGGCTTCCTAGTTCTCACATGGTACTCTAGAGTCACCCTTGCGGTAAAATCAGGTCTACTATAGCAAGTTCCTGCACAGAGGCAGGGAGTCCCACTGGCAAGCGTCACTATTATATGTCTGAGAGGAGAGCCGGACAGTGCACCTTCAGTGAACTCCCATGGACGACATTTCTGCAAGTTTCAACACTGACACACTAATATTATTATTATTACTAGTTTCAATTCCGAAATTTTAAAACAAGTAGTGATTAAACATTTTTAAAGGCTGAGAATTTAGTTATGAACTTATATATATGGAAGGACAAAACAGCACATTTAACTGACTCAGATGACAACTATGTACCTCAACCTCTTAAATGAATGTCTCCACCCCAACCCAAGCATAATAAAAATTTAACTTGCCTTTCTTCTGAGAACTAGAATGATTCCCTACTCATAGCAAACAGTTTTAGAAGCCAGGGTCATATTTCTGCTCAAGAATTAGGAATGTCAAGTCATGGTTCCCAGTGTGGCCAAGACCAGGGAATGTCCAGAGTTCCTGAGTTTTCTGAACTACAGAAAGTTGGGAAGAACAGTACTTCCCAGGCTACGAAGGCTCCAGTGAGCAGCTAGCAGAAATTGACATTCTGTCCAAATCAATCCTGAGTTTCCAGGCACCTCTTAATGATCTAAATCTATCAAGATTTACCCAGAGGATTAGCCTTTAAAAAGGTGCGCATCCAGAGGCCATAGCTCTCCTCCAATTACAGCTTATTTAGTCCAGCTGTCTGGGGTCCATTGCAAAGAATGAAGAGTCCTGCTCTGCTGCCTTGTGCCTGACCTAGAGATCAGCTAATCAGTACATGGGAGTCAGTCCCCAGCACTCTTTACCCTGCAGGCTTTTACCAAGTAAAATCAGCCCTCTCCAACACATTACTGCTTATCCATCCCTATCACATTCAAAAGCGATTATAACACATCTTGCAACACCATGCTGTTCATTCTGCAAAGCTATTAGCATGTGTCTTCAGTCAAGTATTTACCAGACACCCGCCATGTGCTAGATGCTGTGACGGGAAAAGGGATTCGGTGACACTGAGGTAGACCCTGTGCCTTAAGATGACACCAAGTTCCAAAGGGATATATGCATGCGTGCCAACAGGCATCATTACGGGGGAGGCTCTTCAGGAAGATTCAAAGGTAAACCACAAGAGAAAAGAAAAGTGGGTGATGAGGAATAACAGCAGAGTCAGAGAAGGGGGTCCCAACTAGAAAGGCCAGCTTGTGCAGGCCCAGGTAGAAGATGCATGTGGTTTCTGGAGTGTTGCAACAAGCTCAGAATGCTTGAAAAGCGGGCTGCATCCTAAGCCACAAAACCTGGGCACAACAGGGAGCTGGAAATGTGCGGAATGGCACTGCCATGTCATAGGGATGCTGTCTGCTTTGAACTGCAGTTTGGATTCTGAGTCCCTTGGATCCTCTGACATTATGGAGCCTCTTCCCATAAGCATGCCCTACATGCACAACTTTATTTACAAATTCAGGAGGTTGAAAATGACTGGAACTGAATAGCAAGACCCATGCTTAAAATTCTGCCAGGTTTAGTAGTACATGACTCTGGCCTGAGCCTTCCTGCAAAGCTGGGGCAGGAGGATGGCCCAAGCCTGGCTTCAACATCCTGAAATTCAAACTGATTCAAGCTGATTTTGCAGACAAAGAATTTTCTAAGGCTCACTGTGATTAATGAAAGCAGCTAGAGAAACTGAGGCAAAGTCTCCAGTCCACTGTCTAGTCTTTCAGATGTATTATCACCTAGGAAACACACTGCTCTGAAAGTTCAGGCTGAGCTGTCACTTCCCCACCTGGCTCTAGTAGTTGGGTCCCCATCAAGAATTCTCCAACCCCTCTGGTTGTTCAGTTAAGCAGAATAATGCTCTATGAGATGTGGCCAGGCCATAGCAAAGAGTGGAGCTAGGTATCTGTTTCTCTCCAGCAAAGCCCTTCTTACCTGTTCCCTGCCACATCTAGGACATGAAGTTCCATGGCCTGTGACATTTCTGCAGGTATTCGAGTCAGTCTGTTGTCCCGCACGCAGAACACGGTCAGATTGCAGCACCCGCCAATCTACAGTGAGAAAGAAAAAAACATCTGTTCTTTTCTCCATTTTGAGAAATGGAGCAGGGTATTTTGCCAACAACATGAAAAAGATGCATAAAATAGGCCATGATTTTAAATTTCACTGATGAGCATATATAATTACTGCAAGTTATACAAAATGTTAAACACATTCTAAATTGAATAAAGAAACGCTTAGTACAGTTCAAACTGTTGTTCTGAAAAATATTACTTTTCATTGCTGATACCTAATGCAGCTGCACTGGTAAAATGCTAACTAAACTACACAAGTTCAGGAAGTATTATCTAATTATAAGGGAATTAAACAATTCTACTTCAAAATACTAGGCCAGAGGTAATGCTGACATCAAGACACAGCTCAACACCTGCCCTATAACTCCAGTGTTTTCAATATTCCAGGGTTCAGAATGAAAGGGAGGAACCTGATAGACTGAATATACATGAATTGTCTCTAAATAGATTTTGATAGCTTGTGGTTGGTCATAAAATAATTTGGCAAAAATTGCTTTCCTTTGAGGAATGCAAAACCAGTAACATCTCAGCAAGATCCAACATTGGTAGATAGATACATATGTCTCAGTCACGGTTTGCTGTTAACAATCACATTACACTGAGAGCTGAGTCCACATCCAAGTCTGTTCCAGGGTAGCTGAACTTCCTAGTGTAGTCTTCAAGACACTAATTCAAGACTTTGCTGGACAAACTGGCCATGGATTTTTGAGTCGGAAAAACTGAACCAAAGGGAAGGAAAAAATAACTTGATCTCAGACACGACCTTCTCCAAGACTCCACAAAGCACTGCATTCATCTGGCCTTTGCCATCCGGAGCAGCAAAAGCTCATGATGAGACCCACTGATGTCTCTTGGACACACGGGAAAGGACTACCCTAGGGCCTCTCACAGGAGGAAGAAGAGTCTTGACTCCTTAAGGCTGTCTGAATATATACCCTGCCCTGTTTCACTTATGTGTATACTAAATACAAGTATGTAGCACCCTAGTAGCGTGATATGTCTTTACAAAATTGCTACATAGTTAATTTCTTGCATTATCCTTTTATTTCTTCTTCTAAGAATATCAGGATATCCAATTACTTTATTTAACTGCAAAGTTCAACCAAAACAGATGAGAAATATTAATATTATAAAACATCACACAGAGAGCTGTCCCTTTCAGGTCTCGGAATTCAAGTTTCCCATCCCAGTAAAGTTAGTTTATTCACTGTATTTTTTCATCATTACTTCTTACAGAAACACCATTTTTCTTTCTGTTTTTAAAAACCTTACCATTAATTCAAACTGGCTGGATGTCCTTTAACTCCTTCATAGTTTCCCCAGAACCTCTGGTCATTATGATAAACTGTCATCTAAATTTCTTTCATAATGAACTAATACCCTAACAGGACAAAAAAAGGCTCTTGAAAATCCTTAAGGCCACTAGACGAGATTACTGCTTAGTTGTACACGGATACATATAACTAGAATACTTGACAAAAGTAGTTCCTTTCTTACCTATCCACCCTCCATCGCTCATGCACTTGTCAAACAGCTCGAGTCTGCTCCCCTGGACATCTTAGAAACGACCTGACTGCATATCCCAATCTTTTATATAAAAACCCGTGATGGGGTGACATGAACCCACTATCATGCTAACCGAATCATTTGTTTGTACTTTAATCTCACTTTTGGTTTCACGGGCAGAATCTGAAGGTTCCCTGGCGGTCAACAGGATCAAATGTCTACTATCACTTAGCAATTCTGGGAAGCAGAGTCACTGTTTAAATAACCTATTACCAGTTATGTAGGAAGCTGGTATTTTAAACCTCCCTTAAACCACTAATAACACCTTCTAAGAATACAAGGGTTTGGAGTTGGAGTCTCTAAAAACTTCAGAATGCTGCAGGAAACCCAAGTTTAGCTCTTTTGTGTCTATGTTAATTCAAAATAATCCTATATTTAACTGTCTGCCATTGACTTAGCCTAGGAAGGGCCTGAAGATCACCACGGAAACCTTTAAAGCATTGGTTCTCAACCTTCATAATACCTCACAGCTCCTCAGGCTGCCAGGACCACCCCAAACCATAAAATTATTTTCGTTGCTACTTCATAACTATCATGTTGCCACTGTTATAGATCATAATGTAAATACCTTTACTTTCTGATTGTCTTAGGTGAGCCCCTGTGAAGGGCTGTTCGACAATGCCATGGGGTTGCAGCCCACAGGCTGAGGAAAGGGTGGATTCTTACAGAGCGACCTGGAGGTGATAACCAGACTGATGATTCAGTGAGGGAGCCCACGGCAGCCACCCGTGCTGCTTGCATTCCACTTTGCAAATGGTTGCCTGCAACTAACAGACTGCTTTCTCTCAGTATTGTTCTGTCAATATTGGTAGCAGAATAGAACCTACATCTTACCAGCAAAAAGGAAAACTTACAAGAAAACAAAAACTGGCCTGAACTACAAGTTGAACAAATATACATAATTTTAGAATCCTTTCCAGAGCCTGTGCTATATTATACAAATGTTCCCCACTTCATGAACATTTTCAGAATTATATGGTCTTGGGATTCCTCAAATTATTAGACCACATATATAACAAGACACTATGATCTTTAGCATATAGAACATGTTCTAATGCCATAATATTTCTCAAGGATTTTACTGGCCACACAATATTTCCCTCACCATTTATATAACAAATTATTTAATAAACATCCAAGGTTGATGTTGCTAGTTAATTCCAACACTTCTTTGCTTCTCCCAAGCACTAGTTTAATCATCTAGTAGATAGTGATACTGACTTGTCTTTACCTCACAAAAATAATTTCTAGAAACAGAAGAACAAAAGGTATGTTTTTAAGTCTTTAATATCAACAGTCTCTCCCATGACAGCCCTAGCGATTGATACTTATACAAAAATCGGTACTTGCCTGCAGTATTTGTCAACATTTGGTGTTTCACTTAAAATCTTAAAATCCTGATAGATTAAAATGTCTTCACACATCTGTGAAAACCAATGGGGCTAATTTTCCCAGTGCTCTCCCCATTCTGGGTACCACTTATTTTTGGTTTTGTTTACTTTACCATGATAGATACATCTTTTGCTCAGCGACATAAAGAACTTTCTGATAATAGTTAAGATGTTTTTCATTTGAAATTGAATGTCTTCCTACCTAAATAGTTTTTATCCCCTTTCAGACGAGGAATCTTTCAGGTAGACAAAAACACCATAATCATCAACTGTTTTGTGCTTGCATTCCTGTGAATCTAATGAGCAACTGGAGCTTGGGGGGTAACCTTCATCCTTTCTCAAGTCCCGTCTCCTATTCTGTAGATACATGGTTTCTGGCTTGCCTGGATCTCCCTCGTTAGGCTAAGCAAACAGGCCAGGAAGCTTCAGGGACCCACAGTCTCTGTCTCCCAGTGCTGTGGTTTCATGCATCGCTTTTCTTACAAGAACCTCCAGGGACTGAACTCAGGTCCTTGTGCTTGTGCGTCAGGCACTTTATTGACTGGACCATCTCTTGAGCCCTGTTAACTCTTTCATAATTATTTCTTGTTTCAAATTTAGGAATGCATTCTCAGTTTTCAGATCTCATGGTCACCTGTATCTTATTCTAGTATGTATAGGTTGTACATTATATTTTATTTATATTATCAATAATTTTAAAATGCAAGGGCAACTTAGAACAAAAAAATTTAAAGTATAAGGCAAAAAGCTATCTGTGAAATAAATAATCTAACATCGTAAACATTTCTGAATATCAGAATATTTACAGGGAATCAATATTTGCACAGTACCTAAATTATACATATATATATGAATGTTCTACAAATTCTACCTTATCCCATTTGATCAAACAGGTGTGATATAGTTGGGGTACCTTTCTTAGTTTGATCCAATACACACAAAAATAACAAGCAAAAATCTCCTCTGTATTCTAAACTTGGCAATATGCTCAAGTTTTTTAGCCAGAAGGTGTTTCAAGGAAGCATTTGGCTGGGGACTACTGAAGGCACTGCCTTCCTTCATCAGCCCCATGGTCACACATTGGCTCCTTGCCTATCTACTAAGCACACTCCCACACTTTCGTCCCCTTAACTTCTCCCCTTTCCCAGAAGTACATAAACTTAAGCAACAAAGTGAAAGAAAACACACAAGTGGCTGGGTGCTCAGAAGCATGCTGTGTGCTGCCGATGTGCCAGGATGAGCCTTTCCACCACAAGCTAGGATCATGCTGACATTACAATGCAGTGAAGGCAGATGAGGTAGCAAAAGATGCCTTTCAGAATTTCTGAATAACTTACAATGTAAGTCACAGAAAAGCATTCTTTTGTGAAACAATAATCTAAACAAATGTGAGAAACACATTATCAATAGAAGAGTCCAAGTCATGCAGTTATTACATTTATTTATAGATAAAATGTCCACAGTTTACAATGATGAACACACAGAGCAGTCAGCCAGTTTGAATCTTCATGCACTAATGAAGCAAAACAGGAGTTAGAGATGTAACTGTAGTCAGAACAATACTTACAAGATGACAAGTTTACCTGACTTTTCTAAAATTCCAAGCAGCTAACAATTAAGAAAACAAGAGACATTCATTGATTTCCAAATGTTCACTACAAATGACACCACAAAACACAAACAGAATCCTCTACTGTGACCCCAACAGACAAATACCTTCCCCTCAGTCATTTGGGAAAGTAGGCAGAAATTCATGCGGCTGGAGCAAGGAGCTGTGCCATGAGACTGACGATATACAATACCATCAACTACAACGACAGAGACACAGTATCGGGAAAACTACAGACGCAGCAACCAACAGCAATTAGACAACTATGGATTTGGGACATAAAAATTGGTAACTTTCTGTCTTAGCTTAGAGATGCCATATATGCAACTTAATTAATCAAGGAAAAAGGTAACACATTTTTCAATGGAAAGACCCCAAGAAAGTGTAAGAGTTGATCAAGTAGTGTCAAGCAAGGAGATAAAGCTGGTGTTCACACACAGACCTCACAGGGCAGACTACACTAAGTGTACACACGTGACTGACACGTGATGGGGACACACTTTGTGGTTTAGTTGAACAGTCCCAATGAGACAAGCAGTCATGCTCTTTCTACTGGGTATCAAACTGAGATCCGTGGCAGTCAGAGACATATACTTAATGAGTCTCTTATCCTGGGATTTGGGTGTGTGTGGTTAGGGCTGAAAGTAATCTAGAAAGATCTCACTCCTGAAAATCAAAACGTTTCTGCTTTATCAAGACACTGAAGAAAAAAAGTATCTGTTTTATCCACTTATACAACTCTAATGCCAGGAAATCAATTACAGTTTCCCAGAAAATAGAGAATGTGACAGTGCAAATGCTTTAAAGCTAAGAAGAATTTTGCAGTAGGCTGTAAGCAGAAACACTGCTGGACACTCAATTTTTAAAAATATCAAAGACACTGTTAAAATGACAGTAGCTGTTTCATAATAATAAACTTGTAAGATTTTTTTTCCTAAAATGTCTCCCTGGAAAAAAAGAACTCAAGAGCCATCCAGAGATGATGGGAGAATGTTGTTATTCAACTTCAAAGTGCTCTCCTTGGCATCTGCCCCAAAATACCCCTCTGCTATACTGATTTTCTAGAATGCCCAGACCAAAGGGTCACTTGACCTTTCTTTACCGAATTGAGGTTCTGTACAATCTCCAGGACACATGAAAAGGCCGTGCTGAATCGGAGCCCCTTGTGTTGCCCTGTGTTTACAGTCCAGTCATGGGGATTAAAGACTGGGAGTGCCATCTTCGGAGCTAAAGACTGGCTGCCCTTAGTTTCTGTATTGTGAATGAACTGAAGAGGCCAGCACAACTTCAAAGACTGAGTAAGTGGAGCGACACAGAGGCCATACTGGGCACTAAGGAAAAAAGCGACAAATCTTTTGCTGACTCTGCATCCAATCCATTCCCCATGCACAAGTGCTATTCCACAAGCGGGAAAATCAGTGTTCACAGTATCAGCTGTGTTTTGGTTTACTGCTTACAGATTAGAAGCGAAATGTTTTGATTAGCAGAATCTTAGTTGTCCCAAATTTGGCTGTGATGTAGATTTGAGTCTTTCTGTTGGAGATGGCTTCGCTTAGATATGATGGCTCATATCAAGGGTATGTCTGATTATAAATGTACCATGTTTTTAATCTGTTTCCTCTTGCTTCCACTCATGGAGGTTATTCAACTTACCCAGAAGAGACTGGGCACTGTGAGCAGAGCCCAAGCTGAGAAGGAAAGAAGCAGCCCGCACACCTTGTAAAGTGACCTTCAAGTTCTAGATCGTTAGATACTAACTTTGAAATTATTCCAAGACAGATGGTGAAAGGGTCAGAGCCCAGAAATTTGAACAAAGCTAAGTTGGCCAATGACAATGTGAAGGGAAAAGGCTTTTTCTACGAGGACCCAACCAACAGGAAGTCTTCACCAACAGCTATTCAATAAAGGGAAAGGAAAGGACTATAAACTCAGCTTTGGGCTATGTGACAAATATTAAGAACAAAAAGGCAAGATCAGTCTTGCTCTTTCCAGTACAGTGACCCCAGTTCCCAGAACACAGTGAACAATAAGCCTTCCAAAAGGACACTAGACACCTCCATGTTCCCCTTCACTGTGCGTTCTCTCTGCATTTCCACCTCCTCAGGTAGACCCAGAAGCCTCTGAAGAAGCCGAGTCACTCGCCACAACAGAAAGCAGTTGTCTCTTTTCACCAGTGGGAGAGGAGGAAGGGGGGGTGGAGCAGGGCGGGGGCAGTGGTGGAGAAGGCAACCTCCTGCATTTGTAAAGGATTCCCAGCCTAGACATTAACAGAACCTAAATCTCTTCCAAGAAACAGGGTTGCCCGATGGTCCACTTTTATAATCATGATAATGGTTTATGGTTAAATGCAGCAGTTAAACCCCAAATCATCCATATTCTCTGTCAAGTTCCCAAATTATCTATTTCTCTCATAGTCATTCTCTTTATCAAAACATCAATCTCTCTTCTGTTTAAAATCCTGTCAATGTACCTTTCTCAAGTCTCTTTCATGTAACTGATAGGCATTCTTGGATGCATTCCTCTAGCCAGGTTCATGCTCAAAATGCACATGTTTTTTAAAGATAAAAAAAAAATCACTCATGGACATTTCTGATCCCTTATGTATAGCAATTATTACCATGTTATTTCTTTAGCAGTACATACCTCTTTTGGTAAAGACACCAGTTTATTTCTGTCTGCATTCAAGTTGCTCAACTTCTTAAGTTTTCCAATGCTCTTAGGTAAAGTCTGTTGAAATAATACATTTGTTATTAACTTATCACAATTTTTTAAACATAAGTCAACAGAAGAAGCGATTATTTACAAGAATATCAAAAGAAAATGTTAGATGAATATTAGATGTCTTTAATGGTCACCTGGGGAAATGCAATGACATATTCTAATAAAGTTCTGTTGATATGATAGTATGTTTCAAAGAAATTAAATCAAAGGTGGAGATGGGGCTGTAATATTCTTCCACTCAACAAGTGTGTATCTGCACCCTCAGGGTTTATGTGTGTCCTTCCAGCACACCAGACAACCACAGGTGGACGGTGGCTTTGACGTGTGGAAGCTAGAAGGTTGCACTGCTGCTGTGAGGCCAGGGGCACAGAAAGACCCACCTGGGTGTCAAGAGAGGTAAGCAGGCCTGACATGTACAGCAGAGCCCTACAACAGCAGGCGGGCTCCCGGGGCTCTCCAACACCACAGCAGAATCTAAGAGGGACTAGAGTTGTAACCGGTACGGCTTCTATTTGTAAGCCTAAAGCTCGGCTAAGACTGGACGATCTGGGAACTTCTGCCACGCCTGCCAGAGGAAGGCCATCTGCGGAAGGACACTGAGGGATACACAGCGTCTAAGATTTTGCTCTCCGTAGGCTGTCTCTCACTGTTCTTTCCACCCAGAGGATACTACACTTAGTAACACATGAGCAAGGAGAAGAAAGAGGAGAGAAGAGGAGGAAATGTGGACTATGAAGAAGAGTGACCAGAGAGCGGAGAAAGAGCCAAGCCTCTTAACAAAGCAAGTACAAGATGATCACAGTAGAGGAGAAGGCAACGAACAGTGGGCCTGACCTAGGAAGCCAAGGGAAGGGCAGGAGGGGGCAACAGCAGAGACCGGCTGCCACCATGCTGACCATCCTTGTGTGTGTACTCTTGACCCTGGTGGCAAGAGGAAGCTTGGTCAAAGCTTGAGTCTGGGCAGCTGCCTTCAGTCCTTGCTTTTAAGGTAGAGATGGCAGTGGGCTTGTTCAAGGTTTTCAGAGGCCATCCTCCAGCTCAGAACACAGCAGTCTAAGCATCCATCCCCCAGACCCTTCCCATTCCTTCTGGTGTGCTAACACACCCAGGACAAACCCAGTCATGGGCAGGCTGAGGTGGGAGTGCAGTGCAAGGCTCTGAGTGTGGAGCAAGCTGGTCTTCAGGCCACACCTTACTATGGCCGAGAACCCATCCCAGCACCAGGCACTCACCAGGAGACGGTTTTCTGTAAGAACCAATTCCGTGAGATTTTCACAATCCCCAACTGCTTCAGGCAACTGTGTGAGTCTGTTCTGATCGAGCTTCAAGATTGACAGTTTCTTTAGTTTTCCTACAAAAGTGTCATTTAAACTCGTTAGTTGCGATTCTTTGCCTAATCACCACTTGGTTGATTTTTTTTCCTAGCTGCTGTTCTTTTTTGTTTTAAATAATTACTTATTTTCTCTTTAACCACCTTTTCAAACTCAAACTGTACCACTCTCATTTAGATTACTGAAGGTTGAATGTTTAGAGCAATTTGTTCAGCACATCACAAAGTCAGTAATTAGAAACAAATTATTTGAAAGGGCTAACTAAAAAGACTGTGAAAGCCAGAGAATTTCATGAAGAACAGCCACCGATGCATTTATAAGAGCAGGAGCTGTCCTGTGGATGCCAGAGAACCTTGTCTGACCCCGCCCCATGGCTGAAAGAGCTGACTTCTCAGCGTGAACACAGTGACTCTGTGAAGATCCTCGCAGGAGTAGCTGTGCGTGCAGAAAAAGGTAGAAACTCCAGAGCTTCTCAACAGGAAGTCTTGACAGATAGCCACAGGAAAAGGAGAAAGAAGAATGAGTTTAATGGCCACCTCCAAGGCCCCAGGGACAACAAGAAAATCTAAATCATTTGAATTCTTCCTTCCAGCTGGAGTCAGGGAAACAAACAGTGAAGGCACCCTTCATTATCATCAGTGTCTGTTATTATGAGATCCTAGCAAGGACATCATCGCATTAAATGAGAAGAACACCTCCACATAGAGAGAAACATGAAGCTGGGAAAGGAGAAGTGAAGGAAGAACTCTACAGCCTTGGGCAAAAGCATAGGACAAGGGAGGACTGGCCATTCCTTCGCTCATTGTGCATCATAATCAGTAGGGTACTAAGTCCTCGGTGGCTCCCCACAGGCCCTTGCTATGATAGAGCTACCAGTCCCTGCGTGTACTCTTTCTCCCTCTCCCCGCCCCTCTATCTCTGTGCATTATATATAATAATTATTAGCACATATCTAAAAATTAACATTTTAAACAGTTGTGCAAAACAAACAAACATACATCGATTTGGTTCTGCTTTTAAAATTTCTAAACAACCAATAAAGCACATTAACAGACATTTCTCTTTCTTACAGGATTAGCAGTGTATACAAGGAAAACATTACGAAAACCCCTATTTAAAGAAAATCAAGTTCAGGCCCTTGAATAATGAGAAAGAAGATAAAATATTTTTCACAGCTTAAATAACAACACTTGTTCCATCACATTCTGTACTAATTTCTCACCCTGGTCTAAGCTCCTTTATAAGAAAGGAAATGGAGCGGTTAAGGTTGGGCGGTGCCTGCAGGCCTTTAATCCCAGAAATTAGGAGGCAAAGGCAGGAGGAGATCTGTGTGTTTAAGCCCAGCTTTGTCTACAGAGCAAGTCCTAGGACAGCCAAGGCTACATAGGGGGACTCTGTGTCAAAAAAATGAAAGAAAGGAAAGAAGGAAGGAGGGGGGGAGAAAGGGAGGGAAAAAGGGAAGGAGGGAAGAAAGGAAGGAGAAAAAAGGAAAAAGCAAGAGAAGATGATGTGTGTGGGGGGGTCCTTCTGTACATGTGTTGCTTTTTTTGGTTAATGAATATAGAAGCTGCTTTGGTCTGTGACAGGGCAGAGTAGAGSTAGGTGGGAAAACTAAACTGAATGCTGGGAGAAAGAGGGCAGAGTCAGGAAGAAGCCACGGAGCCGCCAGTTAGAACCTTGCTGGTAGGCCATGAACCTCGTGGTAAAATATAAAATAATATGAATGGGTCAATTTATGATATAAGAGCTAGCTAGAAAGACGATTAAGCAACAGGCCAAGCAGTGATTTAATTAATACAGATTCTGTGTGGCTATTTCGAGTCTGGGCAGCTGGGACCGAACAAGAGGCCTCTGCCAACAGGAAGGTTAAAAGATCTCTCCCAGCATATTATAGATGGCTCAGTTCTATCACGTCCTCTTTAAAAGCACCTTCCCAGTGCACTCATATCAAGGGGATGGAGCCCAGTAAAGACCTAAGTTCTAGTGATGTTTGAGTTACAGTCTCATGGACTGTTGAGGATTCTGATATGAAATGTCCTAGTGACTGCTCATTTGTCCTCTAATTGTGACTAAGGCACTTTTATAATTATGGGGCTTGGATAATGTAGACAATGTAGACATGAATCAACACTTAATGTCACAGGTATCACCAGGATGGACTGGCGTAGCTGAAACTGCATTAACTATCCCTTGCTTTCCTTATAAAAACAAACAACGGGAAGTCCCATTCCCAGCACTGAACTACAATGAGCAACATTCAAGACGACAGCAGGTGGAACTCTATGTCGGCTACGTTTCAATACTTACCAATGCCATCGGGAACTGTTTCCAGTAAGTTCTGGGAAATGATTAAGTCTGTTAATGAGGTCAGGCCACTGATTTCTTCAGGAAGTCTTTCCAACCTGTTTTCAGAGACATCTAAGCAGAGCAGGCTCTTCAGATTCCCTATTTCCTGTATTCATGGCACAGAAAGAGAAACACATGCTTGAAGCTGGCACAGCACAACACAAAGGAATTTATTTGCTCTAGGAGATTTTCACCATCAAACCCAGGTCTACATCACAGAAACAGGAGCAGAAAGAACACGAGAGTTGGAAGACTAGGATGGATGCTGTGGAACGCTGGACAGGATGTGACTGTTGCACGCGTGACCTCACACCACATAGGGTCATCTGCACAGGATCAAGCAGGTTACAACTGGAGCACAGATTGGGCAGGGGCTCACAAAGCCTCACCCCATCCCCAGTGAGCAGTTACTGGCAACTGATGGCTGAAGGAGAAAGGAAAGTTCTTTTTCTTTTAAGGGCTTGGCCCATGGTAGGTGGGCCCATATCCATGTGTATATGGGCAGCACTAACTGAACTTAGTGGGTCTAAAAGAAAAGGAAAATAAACACGACATGAACTTGGGAGGAGATGAAGCAGAGTGGGGGAGTTGGAGGAAGGGAGTGGAGGGTAGATATGATCAAAATACATTATATATATATGAAAAACTGTCTTTAAAAATCCTCAGATCTTTGGGAGGCAGAGGCAAGCAAATCTCTGTGAGTTCAAGGCCAGCCTGGTCTACAGGGTGAGTTCCAGAATGGCTAGGATTGTTAAACAGATAAACCCTGTCTCAAAAAAACCAAACCAAACCAAACCAAAACACCTCAGTTCTGGGGCTGGAGAGATAGCTCGGTGATTAGGAACACTGACTACTCTGCTAGAAGACCTGGGTTCAACCCCCAGCACCCACATGGGAAGCATATAATCCTCTGTAAGGCCAGACCCAGGGGACCCCACACCCTCTTCAAGTCTCCAGAGGGTACTACACAAATGTGGTGGACAGACATAAGTGCCAGCAAAACACTCACATATAAAATACAGAAATAAAATAATTTAAGGCCTCAGTTCTAAGCATGTTACTTCAGCACATATGTAGGTGTGAATATCTCAGTACATTCCTAGACTCTTTCCAATGAAAATGATAAACTATATGAATCACAGCCACAGAGCCAGAAGGAGAGGTTTAGTAGAACTTGATACTAGAGGCAAACGTGACTTTTAAATAAGCACTTACAGCACAATCTATTGGCGATCCCATTCCTCTGTGGCTACAATGCCACATGTCACACAGTCATTTATACACATTGCTCAGACATGTACTCTCCCTCTCCTTTTTATACACATGGCCAGTATTTTATTATACTCCTGGTCCTCCACAGTATTCTCCCCATCCGGCAAGGATCTCACACACATCCCAGTGAAATCTCAGTATCAGTCAAAGGCAGCCCAAATTTCAGAAGTAGAGTCTTATTAGTTTCTCAGTTCCATTAGTCATTAAGAGACATCATGATAACCTCAGGGCTATCTATGACAGTTCTAGTTGAGTGCGTCCTTCTAGTGTCAGAGTTCCTGGCCTCTCACTGTTGCTCCCACCCACAGCTCACAGCCCGTCACCCCTGGGCCACAGTCAAGCAGGCAGCACACAAACTATTTTAAAATGTGATCATCCACACCATGAAAAGCATGGCCTGTGAACACTCAAGATTCGGACTATGTGGCAGAGAAAAGGAGGGAACAAGGCATGGCTGTTGTCCCATGAGGGAACTTCTCAACTGGTTCATCTGAAATGAGACCTGCCTGCTAGACTCCACTCTGAAGAATGAAGAGGCCCATTTCATTTAGAACATGGGTCTCATTTGACAACAGCAGAGAAAAGACCAAACACATTGGCACCCAGCTCAAACTGTGAGTGCAATGGGGAGCAGGGGGAGCTCTTAATATTATTTTACATTAACTACCACGGGGGGGGATGTAGTGAAAAAAAATGCCCTAAAGTACTTGGGCACAGCAGCAAAGTAGCAGAGCTGTACAGTGTCTCAGTTATGGTCTTTATAATCCACAGGTCTAATGGGTGCAAAGTAAACTACACCGGGTAGGAAGAATAGATGAAGTACAGACTTTGACATCTATAAAGACGGTGGGCTGGGTTTCCAATCTCCCAGTGACATGGTACAATGGTGAAAGCTCATGGCCTTTTTGCAGATGTGTTTTTTTCAACAATGAGATGGCTCAGTGGTTAAGACACTGCCTGTTCTTCCAGAGGTCCTGAGCTCAATTCCCAGCAACTACATGGTGGTGGCTCACAACCATCTGTAATGAGATCTGGTGCCCTCTTGAGGAAGAGACCTGGTCAGTCATCCTCATCAATAGACCATGAAAACCAATATGGACATATTCAACAGAACAGCCATATATGGGCTGCCCATGCATGTGTCATTATAGCCAGGGCACAAATTTTAAATTCATTCATTTTATCGTTGGGGTCTTCTGGGAAGTCCCATGGAAGCAGGGAAGACACACAGTTTACTGCTGTTGCTGCACATTTTGTGAGACACACTATAAATTACCTGAGGTAATTCAGACAGTTGATTTCCATCCAACCAGAGATCCTTCAGATGTAGGAGCGCCCCAATTGATTCTGGCTGAAACAAAAGGTGACATTGTAGTGATAAGGCCCCAGACCTCCATCTTCCATCATGAGAGAAAGAATTATCAAATGGGAAAAGGGTACCAGAGCAGGCTTAGCTGCTATTTCTCTCATGTCAAGACTCTGTCCCTAAAACTGCCCCAACCTCCTCCCTAGAATGCAAACATCGCCCCTCATGGTCAGACCACTAGTCCTGACTCCCCCAAACTATATTTCTCCAGAAACACATGAACAGAATATGAACAGAAACACATTTCCCAGGTTTCCTAGTTATACCTGAAGAAAGACATGCCTACTGAACTCCTCAAAATCACTTGAGATCATAAGGGCAGAGAAACATCAAATCTCTCAGATATACACTTACCAAATTATAGATTTCATTGTTTCCTAAATCAAGTTCTTCTAGTCTCCTTAGTTGGGTGAGAGAGCTGTTGAAATAACCAACAACAAGAACGCTCAGGGAGGCTTACGGCACACAGAGAAACACACTTCCTTTCTTGGGCTAGTTTCCAAAAGCATGGTTTGTTTGGATGTGGTAGGAAGCACTGCTCAGGAAACTATCCTGCCAGTCACTCTGCACAAAATTCCCTCTTCTTTTCCCCAGAGACTCACTCAGGAAGATATGTAAGAAGATTCTCTCTCAGTTCCAGTGAAGCCAGGTTATAAAGACTAGAAATTCAGAAAAGAAAAGGGTGTTAAGAAAACGCCTTCAATGTTCCTACTCCCCCTCCACCATCCACATCCCCCACATGCTGATCTTATTAAAAGCTTTCCCATTACTCCCCAGAATAAAAATACAGACCACCATCACCATCCACCACCGATGAACATAATCTTCACGTCCCAGATTTCAATACAACGGCATTAATAAAAGTATAGTATTTGACTCACAAATACCTTACACATGAGACAGGGGAATAACTTCCCAGTCAACAAAGACAACCACTCCCTGAACATAGGCGCCAACTAAGTGCCTCTCAGCTTCAGAATGTTAAAAATGTGCTGTTACTAGAACAGCGGTGCCTTTAATCTCAAGGGGCGGGACTTCTTCCCCACTATCAGTGAAATAACATGCCTGTTTTGAATAGAGTGCCTTGGTCTGACAAGATGGCTCAGGGGTAAAAGCACTTGCCACCAAACCTGACACTCTTGAGTTCAAGCCCCAGAATTTGCTGGTGGAAAGAGAGAACCAATTCCTGCAAATGGTTTTCTTATTTTTACTGTGGCATGTTCCAGCCCATAATAAACATAATAAAAAAAATCAACCTAGGGGGTCTCAACAAAAGCCCAATGCTCTACCTTATGACCACCAACCACCAGAGAAAATACCTCCCTTTTAAGGAGTCAGGAATAATACAATGAGATGCTCTGACCATACATCTGACTTAATGCAGTAGCTATACTGACAACTGCTCTTACCCTTACTAAGTCCTAGCATGGTGCTCTTTGCAGCAGATTTTCCTGCCTTTCAGATACACGAGAGCCTATCAGGACACTGTGGAGCAGGCAGAGGCTCTCCCTAACAACGATTATCTATCTGGGTCACATTCAGATAAGAGTCAGTGCCTCACTAACAAAAGCTCCTACCTCCTGGACTACCTCAGCACTGCATGACACAGATTCCAAACAGCAACCACTCTGTACTTCATGGGTACCTAGGCTCCATGCAACCCCAAGCAATTTTGCAAATATTGCTTTAGCAGCATTTAGATTTGGAGGGATTTTATTTCTGAGCATCAGCATAAATCTTCCTTAATCCTTTACTTTCTGTCTTTCCAACAACAAAACTAGGACCATGTGGACTTAAAAACAAACAAACAAACAAAAAAAACAGCATAAATTTGAGTAAACAGTCCTTCCACCTATTGGTACAGATATGCATCTTTGCCAAGAATATTTTCAACTATGCTAAGCACAGTATACACTCTATATCATATTCAATTAAAAGCTAAATAAGGGATTGGAGAGATGGCTCAGCAATTCAGAGCACTGGCTTCTCTTCCAGAGGTCCTAGGTTCAGTTCTCAGCACCATGCAATTCCAGTTCCAGGGGATCTGTTCTCTCAGGCATTCATGGGCACTGTATGCACAAAGTGCACACACATAAACCCATACACATAAAAATAAAAATTTAAAAACCGAATAGAGTTTCCCTCAAAAACTAAAGCATAGAAAGATGTCAAACAATCGTGATTTAAGAAAACCAAAATCCTTGCTCTAAATAATCACTCATGGACTTATGCCCAATGTTTTCCTGATGGAATGAACCTGACTGGCAATGGCCTGGCAACACAAGTTCTAGTTTCTTTCTGTCAAGGGTTCACATGGAATTACTGCCATGG
>LOEQ01003720.1:88824-102626 GCA_001685075.1 Bramus lutescens | reverse complement strand
CTCTCTCTCTCTCTCTCTCTCCTGCCTCATTAAATCTGTTTCCACTCTACCCACCAGGTTCTGGATCATTTGAAAAGATTCCTTCTTATGAAACATTCCAGAGCACAATCATCTCTCCCAGCTTAGCCCACTTGGAGTGCTTGGAGCCCGCTGCTGCCAGAGGACAAGGTTAGGAGCTGGGACATTTCCCTGAAGCTTAAAAAGATCCCCTCAGAGTGAGATAGAATGCAGATAGAAGCGTCCGCAGCGCCATTACTGTGAGTCCAAACTATCTCACAAATAGAAATGGCATCCCGCTTGCTAAGACGTGGGAGACACTCACATCTGCATCAATCTGCTCCCCTTGGTCAGAACCCCTGAGTGTGCTTGTGTAGAGAAAGTTCTGGCAGTTGAGAGAGACATCTGTGTGCACCTAGGGGAGAGGGAGTGTGTATTTTTATCTCTTATCACTCTCCTTTTCCTTTCAGTGGGGCCAGTATTCACTAGCTCAGCACAACTTCTAACAGATCCTAGGGAAAAATCAGAGTAATTTGTACTTTATGGTCACATTTCTTGGAATGAAAAGCTATTCCTATACGTTTTTCAATGCTATAAGAACACCAAGGGCTAAGACAGTCCTGATCCTAACCCATTAAGAAGTCTGACAATAGTCACACTGACCCTTTTGCTTCCACAGATGACCCCAGGCTAACCTGACAATAGAAGTCTGGAGAAGCCAGGCTTATCTGTGGGCGTGTCTACCTTAAACCCCTGTACTGGTTTCTCCTGGAGAAAGAGGGATGGCACTCCCACTAGGCAATACATATTGTGGATGCTAGTGTGTGGCCTGTGTGGGGTTTACTCCTTACCCCACTACCAAATCTGACTCCCATGAAGGCTACTTCATAAATTAAGTTACACTCTTGGCAAATTCTATAAATGAAGTGAAAATGTTTTCATTTGTTTGCAGCATGGGTCTTTTCTGAATACAATTAAAGTCACCTTCTAAAACAAAATTCTCTTAAGTGGGGTCAAGGAGCGTTGGCCTAGTGATTGAGAGTTGTTCTCGCAGAGGTCTTAGGTTTGGTTCTCAGCACCCACATGAAAACTCACGCTATAGGTAACTCAAGTTCCAGAAGATTCACTGCCCTCTTCTGGCCTCTGTAGTCACCAGGCATGCTCATGGTGTACTTATAGACATGCACATGAAACACCTTCACACATATAATATTTTTAAATAACCTTAATTAATAATAATTCTGGTGACTGGGATAAATAAGAAAAAACTCTTCTAACTTTCCAAGATGTTTTAGCATTTGCCTTTCTTTCCTTTAATGCTAGACTTGAGGCTTCACCAAAGAGTTAGCAAGAAAATTTAGCCAAAGAGCACTGAGTTTCTATAAGGGAACATACTCTCAGGTCAGCAAATTTGCCCAGAGGCCTCAGTTTCCCCTCACTAAGTAAACCCCATGCCTCAGTTTCCCCTCCAATAAAGCCTAGTATTGCTCGCTCATGAGGTAAGTTTCCCCCTTGCCCATATTGCTCCTCTGTCCCCACTTTTCTAATTAGAGAGTGAAACCGACAGAAGAAAAAAAAGTGAAAGGAAAAGCAGAAAATTAGCATTTTCTCGGCTGCACATTTCAGTTATTAATATTGCAATTTGAAGTAATGGAATTCAAGGAACGCAAAAGGTTTAAGGTTTGCCTGGTGGGGTGAACTCAGCCGCATGGTATATGGCTTGAATTTTAAGGTGAGGTTCATTATGCGAATCAGTGTGGGCAAGCTAACAATGCCATAAACCCTTCACTTGGTGTCTTCCTTGGTTTTAATGTTGCATTACTGTAGGTTTTGGAGTTTTAATATGCTGTATAACTACAGAATGCATATATGTAGGTACAGGCATATGAAATGGGGGATTCATATTCTTCTGTTGTGTTTGCTCTTTGGTTGACTTTGGTAGAAAGCAGGTGGGAGAAAGTAGGGCAAGGTGAGTTACATAGAAACACTCCTCATTTATGCCTGAATCCATCAGGAAAGGCTGAGGCTGCCTTTTTGCCTTCGCTGCAGTTTGCGGAGGATTTAGTAATAGAGACCAAAGGCTCTTGGGATAAAGCACTGAGATAAAGGAAAGATTTTGCTTAGCTCATCCTTGGCACAAGTTCAAGTCAGCCCCACTTGGTGGCGTCCCCTACCTCTGTGGATGGCCAGAGGCAGCATCCTCCATCAGTTTCTTACCTATGGATGAGGATGCTCATAGTGGGTGAAGTGGAAGCTCCTGACAACAGAGAGAATGGGAGTAGTGTACAGCATCTCAATAGCAAATCCCCTGCATCCAGCAGGGATGGTCTGTGAACAATTAGGTACACCGCTGGGAGATAATAGTGAGGTCTCACTGCCAAGGACTTTCCAAGGCCCCGACTTATCTTGTCAGTTTCTTTCCATGGTCACAGCACACACGACTCCCTTTTTCTTCGTCTTTCTTTTCTTTCATCCATTAAACCAGCATCATGTTCAAGGCATGTATGTCTCTTCAGGGATTCTGCACTTTCTACCTTACCTTGGAAATGGGTATGTACTCTCCTATCTCCTCTAATTTCCCTGAGGAGAGGATTGAGGATTTTGCTATTTTCAATCCATTCTTATCAAAGAATGATTACATACAGGCCCACTGGTGTCTGTAAGACTCATCTCATAATGCCCAAGATGATGCCTTTGTCCATGAGGAAGGAGCTCACCCCCTGCTGAGGAGAGATACAATATCAATATGCTACTGAGCAGTGCTCACTCACTGGGCTGAGTGTGTGAGGGTCAGGCACATGGCGGCGGGGCGGGGNGGCAAATTTTTTCTGTCTTGAGCAGCAGAGGCCTTTGCTCAGAATAAAAGTGCATGGAATCACCAACCTCTGATCTGACTATCATTTATGATAAAAAATAGTCACAGTTGAAGTGAGAGGGGAAGGGAACCAAGAATTGGAAACAAAACAACAACAACAACAACAAAGCTCTCCATAAGTTACCTGGTCTCCGGAAATTGTTGCCAAAACAACCCAAAGTGAACTAATATACCAAGCAAAGTATTGGAAGCTTAATGTATGCCTTTAAAAATGCTCACTGCATACCTGAATTAATTGGAAAATGCTAAATGGTAAAATGCTGAACTTCAAAATAAACTCACAGAAAGGTATCCTAACAGGGAGACTACACAGCTGGTTGACTGAAGAAGGACCCCCCCACACACACACACACCAATCAGCAAACCTCTACTAACTGTGGCTTTGGGGTCATGAGGGTGACTCCAGATGGTGGGTGGTCGGGATAAGTTTTATGATGTGTTTTTTTCAAAAGTGAGAAAGTGATTCCTTGAGTTCCAGTTTCCGGGTTTAGGGTACAGTTCTGGGCTAGGATTTAAGCATGCCCTTGATTCTGATCTCGCTTTACCTTCTCCTCTTACCTCAGCCATCATTTTGTCAGGGATCCTCAGGTTCAGCAGTTCTCAACCTGTGGGTTATGATCCAAAGGGTTCCAAAGACTCTTTCACAGGGGCCACCTAAGACCATCTGCATATAAGATACTGAAATTATGATTCATAACAGAAACAAAATTACAGTTCTGAAGTAGCAATGAAAATAATGTTCTGGTTGGGGTCACCATGGTGTGAGGAACTGTGTCAAGAGGTCGCAGCATCAGGAAGGGTGAGAAGCCCCTGCTCTGCCTGTGTCACAACACGGATGGCTAAGGAATAAATGGGAAGCCAGCAGTATGCAGAAGGGGATCACGCGGGAAGGTGAGAAGCGAGAGGGGACCCAGGCAGCCACACCAGCTTGATAGCAACCCGTTCTCAGCCATTCAGTTCACAAGACCAGCACCAGTCCTTCAAGGGCTAAGCATCTCACTATCTTCATTAACTCCTGCTCCACCTCCACCGTGGTTCTCACCACATCCATACTGCCACACTAGGCCCCAGATTCTAACACTTGAAACTTGGAAGGATAAACTCCAACAACATTCAAGCCGTAGAACATGGCAGAAACACGTACTGTGTATTTTAATAATAATTGCGACATGTGTTACTTTTCTCATTACTGTGACAAACTGCCTGACTCGAAGCAGTTGAAGGGAGGGAGGGTTTATGTGGATTGTGGTTTGCGGGGATACAGTCCATCATGGTAAGGAAGGAAGCATGATGGCTGGAACAGGAGATTGGCTGAGCACATAGCTCTGTAGTCAGGAATCAGGAAATGAACAGGAAGTAAGGCTGTGCTGCTTTCAGTGAGCCAAGTCCCTAAGCTAGAACTCATTGCTCTTTTTCTTTTTTTGAGACAGTGTTTCTCCGTGTAGCTTTGGAGCCTGTCCTAGAACTCACTCTGTAGACCAGGCTGGCCTTGAACTTACAAAGATCCGCCTGCTTCTGCTGGGATTCAAGGCATGTGTCACCACTACTCGGCCATAGATCTTAACTATTAAAAACTCTAAGACCACAAGTGTTCAAACACACGAGCACATGTGAGACATTTTGCATACAGAACACACTACAATGAAAATTTAGCATCTCTTCAAGTCAGCAATCACCAACAGTAACCTTCCAGATCAGGCAGGAGTATAACTCGCAGCTTCCAACTAGAAGATCCTACATCTCAGACAGATCAGATGAAAAATGCCCTCAGTGCTAACCGAAGTGTAGTCTGGGAGCAAGGCCTAACACCTGCCTTGGCCAAGAACAGCCCAGCCTCTTCCTCCATCTTCTCTGCCCAAGCTGCACCAAGGCCCTTTATTAGCAACTCTGAGAAGTGTGTATCTCAGAGTAGGTGTGCTAATAGGAAGGAAATTTCATTTTCAGTGCTGGTATATGGAGGAGTCGGCTGGTCCATTAGCATCCTGATCTGACATGGCTGTCAGAAAAATTATCCATGACCCAGGAGGGGCCCACACTAAAGGTGATTTATCCTCCTATTTGGCTTAGCCTGAGCTCTCCCTAGGGGAGGGTATGCCAATTAAGCTTTAAAAAAAAAGGCAAATAGAATGTGTTGTATGCCTGGTGTTGACTGCTTCTCCAGAGAGACCCACAAATTAATTTTCTCATTGTAGCCTTATTCTGAAACCAGTTCCAAAATGGAAACCTCAGCAGTTTATCTCTTTAATATCTCATTCCCCTTTTTATCCTGTTTTTTTTCCCCAAACAAAATTAAATCATTTAACCATTTTAATAAGCACTAAAAAGTGTAATGAACCAGATAATGGAGAAGCACTCATATTATTTTCTTTATCTACTTTGCACTTAAATTTATTTCATGTTTCATCTGCGCTCTTCTTTCCTAAGAATGTTTCCAATATTAGGGTTTCAGTAAACATTTTTCTCAGTTTCACAGAAATCTGGAAAACATCTTCATTTGAAAGTTGGGTAGAGTCTCATCCTGACCACAGACCAGCAGTGACAGGGTTTTGAAGATCATACCCAGGACATGGCATGTCCCTCTTGAGACTTGGTTTTCCTCCGGATCCAGTGGATCCCCTTTCAACCTCAAATCACATGGGTTCTTCTTGAGGCAAAGGAAGTCATGCTAGCTTCCACTGTAAGTCTGGGATACAGCTGCATAGGAAGCAGGGTGATGTTGACCTGGACCCATCCAGTTTTCTGCTGTGAACCTTGGGTGAGAAGGTTCAGATGAAGATGTGGCTGAAGCAAGAATCTGGTGCCCCTGTGGTTTCTAGGAGCTCAGATGTGCACCTCACTGTTGGCCCCTTCTATTGGAAAGGCTGTGCTTGCCCATGATGTGTAATGCATGTATACTGAATGAGCAAATTTAGCCAGGCATAACTTTCTAACACCCTATAGGTGCTCTTGTAGGTAATAAGGCAAGGGGAAGACAGAGAAAAAAGAATACCCTGCAAAGCTCCATCCCCATGCAGTAGAGCCCACAAAGTAAAGTGGAGTCCTCAGCTTGTGGAATCTATGCAGAATGGGTAACAGGGTCTGGAAAATGGGTATTTTACTGTCTTCCAAGTACAGAGTACTGCGGTTTCATTGAAAATAAAATAAAAGTATATATTTAAGGCCCAATTCTTGGTTTGGGAAAGGAAAAAAATGATGATAAGGTAACTGATTAACTGGTGTGTGTGTGTGTGTGTGTGTGTGTGTGTGTGTGCAATCCTATTTTTAAGCCTCAAGTGAAAGTGTATCTACTAAATGGTAGCTATTATGATACTAGTTGGAATATTCTCATAGTTGGGGTCAAGGTTTGTGCATCTATTGCACAGGATCTATACTAATTTGGGGGCCTAAACAAGAACTGTGGGCCTGAATCTTAAAAAGTATTATTTGCTTTTCTCCCAGATCCTCCACGAGTCCTTGGGTAGAACAGACTTGTCTCAGAGCTCAGGTTCTGCTTATTCTGATATGGTTGTTACCCTCAGCCTCAACCTTCCAGTCTACATAATAGGCATAAATACAACACCAAGGGTTGTTGTGGTCATTGCATGAAATCAAACCTTTATCCTTATCTGAAAAACATTGGTGAGACCTTAGAGCCAAATGGATGATGGGCATTCTTGCTGACTCCAAGCCTGTCCCTGCTTACCTCCCTTTGACCCAGACTGTCTCCTCTCCCCTTCAAGCTGCTGCACACCTCAGCTCTATGCTAAGGAGGGAGTTTCTTGAGCAGGGATTGATTAAAATGTAGTGGCATACCCTCATTTTGCGTCACTGCATGTGTGACTAATAGGCATGGAATTTGTGCCACAGATAAATAATTGGCCCTTCAACCATCCTCCATGTCTTCAGAGACATGCAACTGTGATCTATCATAGCTGCAGACATCTCAATGAGCATCATCTCCAGATCATAATAGATCATGTTACATTTGTATATGCCCAGGAACATAATTTACTATTAAACAGGGCCAAGATCAGCACAGAAGAAATTATCCTTCCACGGAGGAGGACTCTACAGCTGCATTATATGCACACTGTGGTTTTTAAAATATTAATTATATTGTAAACTAAAGGTTTACTTTGCGTGTCATAAATCTGGGTGTCTCTTCTTTCTGTGTGCCCAATAAATATACTTCTCATCAACTTTTAATTATGCTGTTTGCATTATTCTGTCCTGAGGATGAGAGTGTGTGCTAAATCATGGCCTTCTAATGTGGATTACAGCATAAGTTTAGTTAATTAAACCATATATTTTATTAGTCTGTGCATGTGTTGTTATGTTGAAGGGTGGGGCATTAGATAATGTTGCAAGGGTGTTTTTATTGTTACTGTTGTTCTTTATTTTAGAGATTCTGATAGTTTTAGAAGCGAAATTGTTTTATTTCTGTGTGGCACTGGCTCAGGACACACTCTATGAGGGGATAGTGAACATGTTGTTAAAGTGCCTGGCCAAGGCTCTGTCCCAGAACTCATGCTGGAAACTCAAGTGTTGGGTAGAGCCCAAGCTTTGTGCCAAATAAGGAGCCAAAATCACCACAAACCATCAGCCTGGCGCTTTTGTGCCTTTGCTTGGTGGTTTTGCATACACAGCCTCTGGTCTTAACTACTATTTTTCTGCTATTTATCTTATCAAAAAACAAACTAACAAAATAAAGCCCCATCCATTTCTTTATATCCAAGAAGAGCTGGTTCCAGATCCTCTTATGAGTAATTAACACCCATGGGTACTCAAGACGACTCTTCTGTGGACTTGCTTAGTATTAGCATCTTACTGAGTCAAACAGTACAGAAATAAAGTAAATACTAGATAAAATACAAGCAACCAAAAACAGGCAATATGAATTCAAACAACTTCTTTTCCAAATATTTTCAGTCGATGGTTGGTTGAATCCATGGATATGAAAAGCCTAGATAGAAAAAGACAGACTTTAGAAGCAGTATTAAGAGAAAAGAATTATCATTTCATATTTTTGAGACTTTTGTTTGACATGGGCTCAGACTTTCCCCAGAACATTTTAAAAATTGGCAAGGGAAGAAAGATTTCAATTATAATTATTTCTCATATGTGAAATAACGGTGTGTGTGTGTGTGTGTGTGTGTATGTGTGTGTGTGACAATAAAGTAAAAGTGAAAGGAAGAGGGGGCACCTGTTGGGGTGAAGCCGACAGAGTAGTGAACATGGGCCTACCTAGTATGTTGACCTGTATTATTAAGATGTCCTTATCTTGTATACCCTGGGAGTGAAGTGGTGAAGGAGATCCAAGGCCTCCATTCATGTAGCACTGAAATCTGGTCTTAGACCCCAAAGGAAACTGAGTTAGAATACACTCTGCTACTTCCTAGTCAGGAGGCAGCAGCAGACACAAAAGTGCCAGCCTCAGTTTCCTCACCTGAACACGGGTTGCAGGGAAACCCCACAGTGTTATAAATATTGAATGGGAAATTGCGTAATCCAAGTACAGAAACATGGCTGATCCCGATAGCCATGGGACCTGCTGGCACCTCTGCTGTCGCCGTTCTTGTTTGCACGCACAGGCTCTGGTAGGTATGACAAATCAAGCCAATGCCACAGACCTCAGCTGCATACCTAGTGGACCAAGCCTGCAAGATCTTTGCATGGTTGTACCACCACACAGCTGGACTCAAGATTTTCTTCAGTGGAGTTGCCTGGTGCTAGTTGGTACAATTCCGGCATCTTTCTCCGTGGTCATTCATATCTTTTATGGCTGACCACTAGATTGCATTAGCCTGTAGGAACTTGTTTGTGGCCACTCCCTTGACTTTTCACACAGTCCCAGTCCCTGCTGCCTAATGTCCCAGTCTTCACATTTCTGTACAGCACAGGCAGAGGAAAATCTTCCAGAAAAAAAAATGTAGGTAACAGCCCCAAGGCATTATGAGATCCCTCTCAAGTCCTGGTCATTTATAAACAGCTCCCAAGGAATGTACTGGCTTTATCTTCTCCTTCGTTCTCCTCCCCTGGCCAGCCCCCCCACCAAAAAAAATAAAGAAAGAACAGAGGCAGGATCTGTTTTGTTTCAACATTTAAAAGCCTTTGAAGGTGTAAGTATTTGTGAACAATAAAAAAAAATGCATTTTGTTCTCTTAACTGCTGTTCAGGTGATGAAGCCCCCCCTTCTTCCCATAGGGAGGGAAAGGGGCGCCATTGTGTGTTTTATGGTGGGCTCAGGCCCTTTTGTACCCTGCCACGAGGGCCCTTGATTGTCCTCAGCTCAAGGACGAAGTCCACTGCGGAGTTTGCAATAAACAAAGACAATGAGTCACAGCCTCAGCACCGGGGTTGGCAGGGGAAGTCTTCACTAGCTACCCCCTCTCTGGTGGGAGTGTGGGTGGGGACCAGGGAAAGAAACCCCAGAGGAAGACCTCTTGCTTATAATGGATCCCAGATGCCAAGGGCTGAGCTTAGATGCTCTCCAGTCCTGAAGCACCTAGGCTTAGGATTTTTTTTTTGTATGGGTCGAAGGACAGAATCAGTATGCGTGGGCCTCAGATCTCAAGTTGACAGTTTGGCATTAAATAAAGCATTAAACCCAAATGTTAATTTTCCCCCAGTGTGCCTGCGGGTGGTCTTGCCTCCCCCTCTGCCCTATGGCTTTCCATTCCCTCTTGGAAGGCTTTCTTCATCTACCATTTTTTTAAGATTACAAAGAGGCTGATGCTCTTGGCTATACACTCCTCCAACCCAAGGATGAGGAAGGCAGGCTGACTACATTTCTCCAGCTTTCCTCCCTATGGATGGAACCAAGCTGGAAAAATGTAGTGTTTTGTCCCAAATTCAAGTGTCATCTTTTCTGGTTCAATCCAACAGCGGGGTATCATGAAAATCCAATCTGGGCTTTAGGTGACCATTTACAGACTCCTCTTTCTGCTGCTTTGTTGAAATAAGAAAAGCAAAGATGGTTTTATCAAGATCTGTCTTACAGATAAAACTCTTTAGCTGTGTTCTAAGAGTGTATAACTTCTAGGATCCCAGTGCTCTGGTTTGTTTGTTACACTAGACTGCCAAATCCTCACTCATTCCTGAGTCAAGGAATTTCATTCACCCGTGGCTACAGGCAAGAGTTTCTAAACAAGGTCAGTGTGAAGCATTGTGGTTAGCAAAGCCTCTCCAGCCCACCTTATGGATGAGGGATCCACGAGGACTCTGATGAAGCCCAGACCTGGAATATCCCCTTTTTGATCTGACGGACACTGTATCTCCATCAAGACAAGGGGGCTTTGCAGGAATGCAGAAACCAAATGGAAATCCAGATGGGAAAGAAATGCAAGTGTCACCCGGGAATGCAGATGATCTGGTTTAGTCATTAAGAGAGCGCCTGCTAACAGAAAGCTTCCATCTGAGCCGTTAAGAATATACTGGTTTTGTCTCTCAACCCCTTCTGCAGGAGACCCCTGAACCTTTATTCTCCTTCCAAGGCTGTCCTGGATTTTCTTCTTTCGCATTGGCCCTGATTTATGCTATGTCCACATTTCCCTGGATAGTACCATCTTTTGAGTTATATATCATCAGAGTGACTCATTCTGATGATGTATGGCCCCAATACATCATCAGAGCTCCTTGCTCTGCCGTTGCACTAATGATATGTTAGTGTAATACATCAGCAGGCTGAGCTGCAGCTGTGATGGATGGAGCTGAGGGTGATGGGAGTCCATGGAGAGGAGGCTGAGGAGCAGGTTACCGGTAGGCACAGGAGGGAAATTCGTCAATCCCAGGGCGACTTCCCTTCTTGGTAGCAATGCCATACTGAATTAGCACTGTGGGGTGCATCTGTAAAGAAATAAAGAAGCATGCTTTAGTTTGAAAAGCAGTGTGGATGAAGGACTGTGTATAAATGACTGGCATGTTAGAGGTTATTATACGTATCACCAGAAATAAACAATGGGCCATGTAGGGACTGGCATGAGGAAGGAGCACCCTCTGAAAGACGGGTCCCTCAGCTTGAAGGAAGTGAGTGACCAAGGAAAAGGTGGGCATCAGGAAATGAGCTGTGTTTGTTCTGTCTTCTCGGCAGAGCATGCCTGGAGGTTACCAGGGCCTCTCGGCTGCTTTCTTCTCACATCTTTCCCCAGAATCTTGTGCCCTAGACCTTCTGACTAGCTAATGTTCAGCTTAAGGGAACTTCGGTATGGGAGCGTTTGTGGACAGACAGAGCCAAGAGCTAGACCTAACCCCAATCTATGTGAGTTAATAGCTGGGGACTGAGTTCTTGATATGCAATTTGATGTGGTAATAGAACCTGTCTCGTGGAGCTGTTACGAGTGTTATGGATATTAACAGTCACAAAACACATAAAATCATGTCAGAAATTACCTCTATGGCCTCGGGTAGCAATTTCCTACAGATTGAAATATTCTAGCCTGAGGGAGCCTCCTTAAGACTCAGAAAGGAAACACAAGTTTAAAAAGCTTAAGAAATAAAGAACACACAAGTCTCAGGAACTTCCTGAAACTGTCATCAATTTCAAAGCTTACCATCCAGTATCTCAGGTAAGTATCATCCTAATTAGCTCTAGATTAAACCAGAGTACAGATTCATTCTGGGGCATGATTCCTGCCCAGCCTTAAGCCTGTGAAAACACTGTGTTTCTCCAGCCAGTGACGAGATAGGGATGGGAGAGGTGCTCCCGTCCTCAAAGACAGAAATAGAAAAGAAGGAAGGAATGATGGGTTACAAGAAGGTTCACATCCTCAAAATATTTATATCTGTATAGTGTGTGTGTGTGTGTGTGTGTGTGTGTGTGCAGGCACACATGCCACTTGCACATACATGGTGGTCATAGGACAACTTATGGGAGTTGGTGCTCTCTCCACTGTGTTGGTTCCAGGCTTCAAACTCCTGTCATCAGGCATGGCAGTCAAACACCCTTTCCTGAAGAGCCATCTTATGGGCCATAGAATTGAACTGTTAGGTCTGAGAATTTTCTCAGTTCTGAGTATGCCTTTAATGTTTCCTCTAAGAAGAGAAATCTTCTTGTTAGCTCTCTATTTTTTATGATAAGCTCTAACCAGAATCACCTTTAATGTGCATATTTCTGTCATGCATCTCCAAACTGTGCTCATCACATAAACACAAAGCCATTTCCAGATTTGAAGTGTGTGTTGAAGCAGTATCCCAAACCTATATTAGTCACCTTGGGCTACCCTAACAACACACTGCACACTGAGTGTTATAAACAAAACAAACATTTCTCAAAGATGTGGAGCTAAGAAGCCCAAGATCAAGGTCCCAGCAGATTTGTTGTTGTTGGTGGTGATGACAATGTGCTCCTCCTTACTAGCTTACATTTTGTCAGGAGTTGCAGGACTAATCACATTATGGTGACCTCACCCACATAATCTCATCTAAACTTAGTTCCCTACAAATGCCTCATATTTACATACTATCGCATTGTGAGTTAAAAATATGAATTTTGGGGACATAAAGATTTAGTTTATACCATTATGCTTTTTGTATCATATCTAAGAATCCATTGCCAAATTCAAGTTCAGGAAGAGTCACTGTCATATCCTCTTTTAATGATGCTATAGTTTGAGCCACAGATAGGTTATTGAGCCATTTTGAGTTACTTTATATGTATGATATGAGGAGATGTTCAATTTTGTTTTCCTCCCCCTTTCAAACATTGATATTCTCATCACCAAATACCAACAGGCCATAGATACAGCACAGATAATATTTTAATGCATGCATATATAGGTCAAGTGGAGAATCATGTTAGTCTTTAAGGGGAAATAATAACACTTGGGAAGAGTGGGAAGAAAAATGTATCCACAGTATGATTGGTAGCATGTGGCTGAGTTTTTGGTAAGGAACTAGAACCTGAATTGCACAGAGACCCAAATAGAAATTCTAAGTTCTCAGTGGAGAATATAAAAGAATTTATTGATTTGTTTATTTATTTTGGTTTGTTCATTTTTTTCAATTTCTCTATGATGAAGTACAGTAGAATGTACATTCACTATTTAAGCCAAATATGAAAGAATTTAGAAAATATGTCATCATCAGGAAGGAAAAAAGGCTGTAATGGATTCAGATTATCTGGGACTAAGGTCTATAGCTTCCGATGTAGATATAAAGTTGTGATGAGATGACTAAATAACTGAAGGTCAGACATTTTAAACTGAAGGAACTATTGACTGTAAAATAAGTTCACACAAAAGAAATTATTAACTGCATTTTAGAGAGAAAGATATAGTCATTGAAATGGAATGACTAGTAAATTGACTTAAAAACAGATTATACACACTGGATGAAAGAACTGGCAGGCCTGGACCTAGATCTAAGGAAATTATTCTGAATGTAGAACAGAAGGACAAGGATATGAAAAGTATGAAAGAGATAGTTAGATAAAAATAAAATTGCAGCATTCTAAAACTCAAGCCATGAGAGTCCCACAGTAAGCGATTGGTGCTAATAAAGGAACAGAAAAAAACAACAACGGCAAAAACAAAAAACAAAACCTGAAGGCGTATTGGTTGAGAATTTTGCAAACTTCATCAGAATAATAAATCTACAATTAAAGGAATATAGAGGCTACTTAATGATGAGGAGTTCAAGCAACAATAATAAAAATTGCAATAATAAACTTTCATTATGCCAAAGACAAGAGACACTAAAAGAAGCAGGAAAGGAAAGCCAGACAGTTAACAACTGTGATACAGAAGCAAGAGCAAGGATTGAAGGCAACACAAGGTACTGCATGCCGAATGTTGGGCTGTGCCTAACACAACTGCGTTTCCAGAATAAGAGTGACGGAGTTCTTTCACTCCTTCCGCTCCTCATTTGGACCTTGGGAGCTCAGTCCAGTGCTCCAATGTGGGTCTCTATCTCCAGCCATCGCCAGCTGAAGGTTCTATGGTGATATGCAAGATAT
>LOEQ01003720.1:77565-87778 GCA_001685075.1 Bramus lutescens | reverse complement strand
GGCAGGGAACCCTGACTGCTCTTTGGACTGGAGAGGGAGGGGGAGGGGGGAGGTGAGGGAAATGGGAAGAGGGGAGGGGGTGGAAATTTACAATTAAAAAAAAAAAGAAGCTGTGATGTTAAACATTCATCTCATTCTTATTCACTGGTTACTTCTTTTAAAAAATATTCACTACTTTTTCAGTCTATAAATGTAGAAATATATATGCTTTTGTCTACTAATATGTATCCAATGGAGAGTGTTCATGTAGCCAACTGCAATTATATAAGTTGTATCTGAAAACATAAACAGTAAATATATAATAAAAGAATAACTATTTCTAAATATAATGGAATTTGTATTTATTGTAACAGAATACTGGTGTCTATTGGCATAAAATAATATTTTGAAAAGTTTAACCATTATAAATAAAAATTATTGAGCAACTAAAAAATTTCTTTTGCAATAAATAGGGGGGCATCGTTGTATATAAATTAGTACATAACCAACCAGCACAATTTGAAGCTAGTACCATTTCTATAAAATACTAAGGACAATGCTAACAGAAAAAATATATATATAGTTTTTCAGAATTTTGTAGGTGTAAACAATGTGCTTTGACCAAATTTACCTCCAAAAATGTGAAAATATATGTGTTTTATATAAATTAAAAGTATATATACATATATGTATATACATATATAGTTTTAATCTGTATGTATGTACATATATACACATTGCATGTGGGATAAAGAGAAAAATCATAGTAATCAATATAGAATATCTAGAACTGAATTTCTCAATACTTGTAGGATAATAGCTGGGTCCTCTTATCTATAGGGGATGCTAAAGCAAGAGGATTACTTTAGCCCAGGATTTTCAACATTCATGGCATAACAAGATATAATTTCAAAATAAATCATTGAACATATAAACAAATACATAAATAATAATATAAAGAATGACAATATACATGCAATTCTAGAACTCTAGAGACTAACCCAAGAAAGATTAAGATTGAGGCCAATTTGGACTACATAGTACAAACCTGCCTCAAAGGAAAGAAACTTGGGAATGTAACAGGATTGAAACATTGAAAGAAAATGATAGCCACAAAATCTGTGCATGTGTGTGTGTGTGTGTCTGAGGTGTGTGTGTCTAAGGTGTGCGTGTATGTATGTGTGTGTCTGAGGTTTATATTAGCTCTGAGTGTCATTCCTCTTGCCTTTGTCGAATGCTGAGATTAGAAGTATTTGTTTTCACACTGAGTCGTAAATCCTTGATTTGAATATGATGGTATGTTATTGCTGAATTAAATTTCTATAACTTAGAAATTTATTCAATTTTAAAATAAAAATTAAATCTAAAGATAATAAATGGAAAATCATTGGGCTGTTTAACCAATAACCAAAAGATAGCAAGACCCAAGTTTCCAATAGTTTCTTTCAGCAAATAGTGCCTGCTGTGACTAGAGGAGGGTGCTAATATAGACTTTGTAGCAAAATCAATTAAAAGACATGGTGGAAAGAAATGTCAGTGGACATCCTGTTCCCTCAAAATGTAGAACTCTCACTACATCTGTCTGCAGGCCGCCATGCCCCACTATGATGATAATGGACTGACCTCTGAACTGTAAGTGAGTCACCCCTGTTAAATGTTTTCTTTATAAGAGCTGTTGTGGTCATGGTGTCTCTTCACAGCAATAAAAACCCAAACCAAGACAGATTACCCCCCCCCAATTAGAACTGATAACAAATTCAGTATAGTGGTGAGATTAAAAAATAAACTTTCAAACAGCAGTAGCATTTTAAACATTAATAAAAAATGATGGAAAGCAAAAGTAAGAAGGCAGTTCTACTCACAGAGATGTGAAGAATGTCTTCAGTAGAACTTTCAAACTGCTGATGAGAGGAATTAAAGAGGACACTCAAACTCAGAAGACATGCCTTTGTGGGTTTGAAGACTAACATTGCTAAAATTTCCATGATATCAAAGGCAATCTAGGATTCTATGCAATTCCCACCCAAAAGTCAATATTCTCCCAGAAATACAAAATACAATTCTAAAAATTCATAAAGAAATATGAAAGACTGTTCAGAGGAGCTAAAGCAATTCTGAGCAAAAAGAACCAAAAAGAGAACAAAATAACTTTTTCAAAATATACTTCAAAGCAATAGTCACCAAAACAGCATAGCTTTGGCAGAAAAACAGAAGCAGATCAGTAGAGCATAACTAAATACAGAAATTAATCCATATTCTCACAACTCTCAATTTTATATAAACATCTCAAGAACATGAATTGGAAATAGAGCAGTTTCTTCAGTAAGAGGTGTGGGGAAAGCTACATATGTATCCATGTGCAGAGGAGGAAATTATATATTCCATCAACAAACCTATAACATATATACAAATATAAACTCAAAATGGACAAAAACACAAATGTAAAACTTGAAATTATAAAACTATTAGAAGGAAAGTCAAAGAGACACCATAGAAATATCAGCGGAAGCAAAGATTTTATCCAAGTGTACAAATCAAAGATAGCAAAAGCAGAAATAGGCAAGTGAGAGTACATGAAACTAAAAGCTATTTCATTGCAGAGGAAAAACTCAACAGAGCAAAGAAAAAGAAAACAAAATCTGCAAAAATATTTTCAAATTGCTCATCCAACAAGAGGTAAATATTCAGAAAGCATGAAGAGCTCAAACAACTCATCAAGAAAACAAATAATCTGTTTAATAGGAAGCATATGTTGGCAATAGATGTTTCTCAGAAAAAAGATGTGTATGGCCAACAAAGACATGAAAATACTAAACATTACTAATCTTCAGGAAAACACAAGTTAAAACCAAACTCATATATCATCTTAATCCAGCAAAAATACTCACTGAAGAACTGGCCTTGTTAATTAAATATGAGTGTTTCTTACTTATTCTGAGATATCCAAAAAGGATAGGCAGGAAGCCATGTAGTAGGAGGAAATTTTGTGATTTTTGTTGCATGCTACACAATGCATTTGACACTGGGAAACAATTATGGATTCCAAATATTAAAAATATGTTTTAAAAAATATTCAAAGGAAATCCCCATACACACACTTGCTTACTCACTCCTGTTAGAACTAGAAATTACATCAGCAATGTAACAGGATACAAAGTTAATAAAAAATAGCTTATTCTTACTCATGGAAAATCAAAAAGAGAAATGAAGGAAAATGATATTTATAATAGCACCAAAAATAACAAAACAACCACAAATAAATGTTTCCAAGGAGATAATGACATTTACATTGGAAACTATAAATTTTGCTTAAAAGATCAAGGAAGCTCTAAATAGAAATGCATCCTATGTTCATGGATTGGGAAGCTGAATATTTTTAAATGTCAATATTACCAAAATTGGTCCACAAATTTAATGCTATTATCACAAAAATTCTAATACCTTTTCTGAAAAAAGAAACCTTAAATCAAAAAATTCATATAGAATCTATAGAGACTCTCGGTAACCAAAGTACTCTGGAAAAGAAGCTTGAGTTCCAAGAATTCAATTTCAAACTTGTTTCAAAGCTACTGTAGTCAAAACAATGTGGTATTGGCAATGAAAAAGGTACAGTTCAGTGGACTGGATGAGAGAAATAAATCTTTATTGTAATTACCAAATGGCTTTTGGCAAAAACATCAAGACCATACATAAGGAAAAGACAATTTCTTCAAATGTGGGCAAAATTGGATGTCCATATATAAAGGGATGAATTTAGACCCTTACAACACACATAAATTAATTCAAAGTTGGACAAAGAAACACACATAAGATCTAAAATGGTATAACACCTTTAGGAAATGCTAGATAATAAATTTCATTATATTGGATTTAGAATGTTTTCTTGGCTGTTCCAGCAATAATATAATTAAAAAGTAAAAACAGACAAATTTAACTTTTTTGACATTCAGAACTGTCAAGGACAGAGTCTAAAGATTGAAAGAGACATCTATATAATATGGGACTTCTGCAAGTAGTATATTTGATAAGGGATTGGTATTTCAAGCATAGGGGCTGGATCTGGGAGGAGATGAAGAAAGAGTGAGGTGAATCAAAATCAAAATGCAGTATATGAAATTCTCAAAAATTTAATAAAATATTATCTTAAAATATCCCAAATATACAAAAAGTTCATAAAAGTCTGTTGTGGGATATCCTTCTGTTTATGTGTTCCTTTTATTGGTTAATGAATAAATCTGGCCTGTGATAGGACAGAGTAGAGGTAGGTGGGGAAAACTAAACTGAATGCTGGGAGGAAGAAGGCAGAGTCAGTGAGAAGCCATGTAGCTCTGCCTGAGATAGATGCTGGAACTTTACCTGGTAAGCTACAGCCTCGTGGCAATACACAGATTAATGGAGATGGGCTAATTTAAGATATGCGTTAGCCAAAATATATTTAAGCTATTGGTCAAATGGTATTGAAAATAATATGGTTTCTGTGTGATTATTTCAGTGCTGAGTAGCTGGGAACAAATAAGCAGCCTCTTACAACAAAAGTCAACAATAGACCATTTTTTCAAAAATGGGCAAAGGACTTTCTTATAAATAATATATGCAAAAAGCCATGAGCATATGAGATATACTTAATAGCACTAATCATCAGGAAATAAAAATCAAAATAAGGTTTCCCCTCACATGCATAGTATTATCACATTTAAAAAAATACAAAACCAAGAGTGTAGAGCATAGAGAAATAGAACTTATGGAGACAATACAAAATGGCATAGCTCAAGGTGGAACAAGGGCTCAGTGTTTAAGAGAGTGTGTTGATCTTACAGAGGACATGGGTTCAGTTCCAAGAATCCATGTCAGACAGCTCACAACTGCCTCTAACTTCCACTCTAGAGGATAAGACATCTTTTTCTGGACTTCTGGTACCCACACATGTGTGAAACACTCACACAGACACATACATACACATAATTAAAAATAAAATAAATCCTTTTTAGAGAAAAGAAAAGGTACAATTAGAATTACCACATGATAGAACCATTCTCGTTCCACATAAATGCAAAAGAGATGAAAGTAGCATCTCAAAGAAATATCTGCACACATATATACATAGAAACACGTACAATAGTGAAAAGGTAGAAGCCATCTGACCTCCCACCCCTGGACAAGTGGAAAACAAAATGTGCTATATTCATGCCACGCTTCATTAGCTAGTTCTTAAACAGAATGAATCTTATACATGTAGCCTGTACGAAATACAATGGGAGCATTATATTAAGGTGAAATAAGTGAATTACAGAAATCATTTATTTATAGGAGATAAATTTGGAGGTGAGAAATCTGGAGAGATGGTTCAGTTATGAAGAGCAGTGGCTGCTCTTCAAGAGGACCCAGGTTTGGCCCCCTAGGTACACAAGTGGTGCACAGACACACATGCAGGCAAATAACCCACACTCATAAAATAAATAAATTTAAAAAGACAGGAAAAAGAAAACTGGAGTCAAGGAAGAATAAATTTCCAGGTCTGAAGGAAGGAGAAAATGGGTAGTTATTTACTGACTACCAAGTTTCAGTTGTTAAGACGAGAGTTCTCAAGAATCGTTATACAGTCACATGGATATAGTTAACACTATTGAACTGTAAAGTGGTAAATTTTCTTGTGCATATTTTACCACAATTAACAAAAATCATACAGAAACCCGAGAAGGCATTTCACAGAAAAACTATAAGGAAATAAATATATCAATACATAATCAAATTAGTTAGTAATCGGAGATACATAAATTATTGCCACAATAAGATATGATGTCATATTCACTAGGTTCCAAAAGTTAAGTTTGACAGTGCCTAAGTGGTGATGAGATTGTGGAATGTGAGCTCTCATACACCTCTATGATGGTGATTCAAGGACTCTGTCTACAAAACCATTAGGGCCACCCCCAGATCGCCTCATCAGCACTGTATTGGCAGTCCAACACAGTAAGATCCTGAGAAATATCCTGCCTTGGCCAATGAGAGTAATGTGTTAGCCAGGCCCAGGACAAGCCCGTAGGTGGGAGTGTGGTACCACCTCCCAGCTAGTGGAAGAAGACTGGAGGGACTCCATGATCCTGAGCACAGGCTACTGTGCCCAGACAGCACTCCTGCTTTTGGCAAGACTTAAGTACTAGAAACTGTTTAAACGTTTTTAGAAAAGTGGTCCAAAGTGCACAAGCCCTTGAAGTGTGACAGAGCCAAAGACCCCTCACCAATTCTAAAAGCAATACTGTCCTGTGGGTATAAAATGCATCCATGTAACTTTATAAAAGTTTGCTTTCATCTTGTTAAATCTGAAGTGCACATGACCAATGGCCCAGCTATTGTATGCTTTGTCAATGAATCCAGAGTCTCCTGAAGGTTTGATGCAATCTTTTTTTTTTTGTTGTTGTTGTTGTTTTGGTTTTTTTTTGTTTTGTTTTGTTTTGTTTCTCTAGACAGGGTTTCTCTGTAGCTTTGGAGCTTGTCCTGGAACTTGCTCTGTAGACCAGGTGGCCTCGAACTCACAAAGATGTGCCTGCCTCTGCTTCCTGAGTGCTGGGATTAAAGGCGTGCACCACCACCACCCAGCATTGTTGCAATGGTTTTTAAGACTAGTAATTTCAGCCTTACTCAAGAGAGGGAAACATGAAGCAGCTAAATGTCCATCTAGGTTGGTACAGATTAAAAATAAAAATGGTATGAAGTTCATATCATGGAGTATTAAAAATTCCATGACCTACTATTATACATAATAGCAAAGATAAATATTAATTATATAGTGGGAAAATGTCATTGAAGGCTATGTATAACACAGATCAATCTCTGTGAGAGCACAAAAGAATAAAATAAGCAATGTCTCCAATGTGTGTGTGCGTGAGTACATGCGTGTGCGCGCGCATGCACATGCGCACGCACGCACACACACTCACACACACAAAATATGGGACAGGATTGTAAGTAAGTTCAGACATTTCTAGCAATATTTTAATTTTTCAAGTTGCATTCGGAAGACTTCTATTTTATTATTAATTCATATATATGTCATATTTTCCTGAATCAGAGAACATATACCTTTCAAACAAAGCAGCAGGTTACAAAATGAACCTACCCAAATCATTTGCCCTCCTATAAAGCAAAGATTGGGACACTAATCAGGGAAACAATCCTATTCACGTTAGCCTGAAAAAAAAATATGGCTTGTAATAAACCTAGTAAGGAAGCGAAAGACCTATACAATGGAAAATTGAAAACACTGAAAATGAAAAGAAACTTAAACGAAAATTAAAAGAAAAAACCTTGATCAGAATTTCCTAAGCACGTTTGAGGTTTAGCTTTGTTTGGCTTGTTCTTTGTCAACTTGTTTCCCTTCTAGGGTATCCAGAAGAGGAAGTGCCTGAGTGGCGATTACTATGGCTTCCCAAGGCTGCGGGTGTCGTGGGTCCTCTGTCTTTTCAGCGCCATGCAGGTGGAGACTGTATTTCATCTTTCACAGCTCAAAGAGGGGAGAATATTTGGTGCCATGACAATAGTCCAAGTCTGACTGTCCTAAGCCCCTCGCTGGGCCCTCCTGGTCAGCTGATGCCATTTCCTCTTGCAGAAACCCAACCTAGTGCATGCTTTTTAAAGTGGCTGTCTGCCTAAACATAACACATGATCTCCTTGCCCACAGCCTATTTCTTCACTCGAATCCTGAACTGTGAGTGAGAAATTAGGTGCAAATTGCCCACTGAGCCTCATGGTGAGCAGCACTGGAGTTTCAAGACCCAGTGATGTCAACTGAGAGCTGGATAAGGGGCCGCTTTGGCTCTTTGATCAAACATGTAACTCAAGAGACCAGCTCTGCATGGTCACACTGCCCACACGCAGTAGGGAGACCTCCAGGGGCTGTGGCACTCATGTTCACTTGGCTGAACAGACAGAAATTTGCTTTCTTGGCTGCATAAGCAGTGCTTGCTCATTCTCGTTTCAAGTCAACAGATATTCCCTGAGATTTATTGGGTGTTGGTTACAGTTCCGGGACTGTGTGGCTGAAGACAAAGAAGAGCAGATGAATCTGAAATTACTCCCTGTCCTCAAGGAAGCTGAAGGAGAGACAATGACGAAAACAAAGAGCCCAGGCTCCCAAATCAGTCCTGCTGTGAACTTGCTGGGTGGTCTCAGGGCAACCACGTTATCTGGCCAGGGCTCCACTTCCTCATTCATAAATTAAAGTGTTGTGGCTAGTTTTGAATGTTCTTTCCAAAGCTAAAAAATTATGTTTATATGAATATGGATACACAGATAAGGCTCATTGGAGAAAGTTATGCCCATAAGCCACATAGGCCCTCTAAACATCCAGTTCCCTAGGATTGCAGAAGTGCAAACGAAAGCCACAGAAATGATGGAACTTCTTCAACTCAGCTATAATACAAGTGTCCTGGGAATAAGAGGATTCACAAGAGAGAAGGCAGAACTGGGAGTTGGTGGTACACTAAGATCTTTGATTCAGGCTGGATATAGACTGCTCTACAGCATAAGGCCAGTACACAGTGGGAAATGGACTACCGGCAACAACAGCGGAGCAGACACTGCCCTATGGGTAAAGGAACTGAAGAATGAATTGTGTCCAGAGGAGCGATGGAAGCCACTAAGAGAAGTAGAACAGGCATGGGGAGATAGCAAAGTGTTTACCATTCAGTCTGTGGACCTGGCTGACTCAATAGCACCGACAGCCTAGTACTGCTTTGCTTTTGTTCTATTATCATTTCTGGGCTTTAACCCAAGTTTAGCAGATGATAGACTGAGATTGTTTATAGAAACATATGAAATGTACTTATTGTATACATGACAAAATAAGGAACATAAGTTCACACTGGACATTGACCGAATAATTCTAGAGGATTTGTGGCCTTACCCTTAATATTTGTGGGGACAAGGTGAACATGAGAAAGTCTACACTGGCAGAAACTTTCTAAACATAGTACAACAGCCAGAAAACTTTCTTCAAGTACCAGAAGTTGAATCAATTAGCTATTGCTGCGTAAGGAATGCTTCCAAATTCAGTAGTTTAACATAGCAGCTATTCGTTATCCTGTGCTCCGTATCTGTGGCTCAGCTGTGTTTCTGATTCATATTAGGTTGGGTTCAGCTCAATTGTCTTCCTTATGAGTTTGGGGTTTGTGTACAGATTCTCTGGGGTTAGCTAGGGCACTTCCTCTTTCTCCTGTCAAGGATCAGTGGGCAGGCTAGCCCTGGGACAGTTTTCCTATGTCTGGAGAAACTGAAGAGACCACCAAAGGCATATGCCCCTTGAGGCCTGTGCTTGAAGCTCACAAGCCCAGCTCTCTCAGCCAGGCACTCACAGGACTGAACCCAAATTCACGTGGAAATCCAAACTGTGCTTCTTTGGTAAAAAGAGCTAAACCAAACAAACAAAACCCCTCATGCTGGAGTATAGAGTCAGGCAATAACAGGAGTTTAATCATCAAATGAATAATCAATTGGAACCTCAAATCAAGAGACTATTTGGAGAATCAAGTAAAAAGTGTACAAACTCTTTAGAGACATTAAAATAGTATGTTTATATCCTTAAAGTTTATTAATCCTTTAAAGTTTAGCCAAACAACTCAGATTAGAATTTGAGATGTAGGAGAGAAGGGAGGAGAGGGGAGGGGTCAACTGATACCTAGTAAATAAAAAAATGCAATAAGAAAACCTGCTAGTTTATGTTAATAAGAATATTTTAAAAAGAAAAACAAAGAAAAATCCCTTTATGCGATAGAATAATGTACAATAAATATATAATAAAATTAAAATAAATGAAATATATAACATAAATTAGTGAATTTAGAATCTGTAAAGAAAAGAAAAGAAAGTTATATGTAATTGCTAAAACAAATAGCTAAGAGAGTCAAGTTGGAAAGAGGGAGAGACTATATTTCTATGTGGATCTTGAAAACATAAGACATACTAATCTATTGAGAGTAGGGACTGTTCTACTAGAGGGTTAAAATAATTGGGTCCAAACACTATTAGATCCAGTGCCAAAGTATACACAAATGGAAGAGCTCTGCGTGGGTGGGTATTCCAAAACGAACCACACTTAATTCCTTTCTTGGCAGTATTTTCATTAAATACAATACTTTATGAATTCTAACTTTATTGCTTCATTAGCATAGTGGCAGGAAATTATATTTCACTTTTCAAAATAAGATTATTTGTTTCTTCTTTTTCTTCATTTTTTTTT
>LOEQ01003720.1:54740-77552 GCA_001685075.1 Bramus lutescens | reverse complement strand
TTTTTTTTTATAGTCTATTGCTTCTGGAGAGACCGTAAGCAATGAGAGAGGCAGCTGAGCCAGCAGCATAGATGGGAGAGAGCCTAAGAGCCCAGATTTCTGTGCGGCAGAATATTCTCATTTCCTTCTAATCTCTCAGACACCACACATCATACCTGAGCCACCTGAGAAGAAGACCAATAGTGACACACACCAGTGACACCCCATGTCACAACTGAAAAGGAAAATTGAATAAAACAAGTGGGCTTGTAGGAAAATCTCCTGGGTGCATAACCATGAGTAGCTAACCATGGTTAACAATTTGATGGGATCTGCAATCAGCTAGATGTACTTTTGTGGGGGCCTCTGAGGCCATTTTCACAAAGGATGGGTTGCCTGGGTGGCGGCAGCTTCCAAAGGGTGGTTCAGATGCACAGAGGTCCAGGGATGGGCAGTACTAATTGCTTGGCTTCTTCCATTTTTCCTGAGAAAGTGTGCTTTGTCCTGCTGTTACCATGTTCCAACAGTCATTAGTCTCCACCACAGACAGCACACCTCTATACCAGGCATTTTCCAGGAACCTTCCAGACCTGCAGAACCCGGCAGAAACTGGTGAAGCACCCAGCTTTATGCCTGAGCAACTACTGAGTTCTTACCTTCTCTAACATGGAGGCAATCATTGTTAGACCTCTGAAGTCCTCTTAAGTAAAACAATATCACCTTTCATAATAAATACACATTTTATTGGTCTGTTCCTCTCCACTATCTGATATGGGTCTTACATCATCTATAAAACTAGAACTCAAGGAAGCATTTGCTACTTGTGGTTCCCTTGTCACAATTCTTCTAGAAATCCATTTTATGTATTAGTATTGTATGTCTGTGCATAATAGATGATGATGATGATGATGATGATGTGTGTGTGTGTGTGTGTGTGTGTGTGTGTGTGAATGTTTTGGAGTTGGTCTCCTCCTTACACTGCGGGTTGAAATAAGTGCTCTTGCATCTTATCATACATCTCACTGGTTCTCATGGTTACAATTCTTGACTTACTGTCCACATCCTTTACTAGATGAATACCATGAAGAGTTAGGACTGGGACAGGTTTTAGAACCTGCTGTATTTTTAGCTGCATGCAACACATAATGGCTTTCAAGATCATTGTCAGACAAACAAAAAGAGCCTGAAATTCCAAGGGCTGGGGGCATGTCTCAGTGGGTAAATCGTTTGTCATGCAAGCATGAGGACCCAAGATCGGATACCCCAAACCAACATAAATCCCGGTACGGTAGCACACACATCTGTAATCCCAGTGTTTCCACGGGGAAATGAGAGGTGGAGATGGGAGAAGCCTTCAGGTCCCACAGCCAGCTTGTCTGATGTCTGCAACACAGATGTAAATGACAAAGAGACCCAGCCTCAAACAAAATGGAAGGTTGGGGCCAACAACTGTGGTTATCCTAGGACCTACACACATACCCTGTGACACTCATCTACTCATATGCACACACACACATGCACATGCACACACACATGCACACACACATACACATACAAACACAACAAACACACATACAGAAATATGTACATGCACACAGACATACGTACACAGACACACACAAATCCTTCAAAGTGCATCAGACAGGTTTTTTCCATGTTAGGCACTTTATCTAATGTTCACCATTAAAACACTAATGAAACTACATTTATAACCAAGATCACACTTCTTGGATTTTGCTATATTTTCAGGATTCCTTGGGGAGGAATAGGAATTTAAAAATGATAGTATTAAAATAGTAAAATTCTGAGCCAAACAAATCATAATGAAACCGAATTCAACCAGGGATCTAAAAATGAGAAATTTTAAAGCTGTTTTCCCACAGAGGTTTTACATGATAAAAATATTTTTGAGGAACTTTTTACTTATGACTCATTATTTAACCAGGAAATTTTAGCAAGTTTTATTTTACATAAAAAGTTGAGCCTATTATTGACAGTTGGATCATTAGCTGATAGTCATTTTGAACTAGCATTCTGTCTAGCCTTTGAGAAGTACCTATTAATTATCATCCCTCTTTGTTTTTACTTTAATGAAGTACTTATATAACATGTTACATATTTGATGTGATTCATAACCATTAATTACAAAATTGATACATACACATCAATTGTACATGTTCAGGAATGGGAGTCGGTTTGAAGTCACAAGTAAAGGAACTGTTACATTTGGGTTGTGCTTCTCTTGCTGGAGAAAATTTCTGCTGTATATGATGAAAAATTCAAAAATCCTTTCTATTGAAAATAACAGAGCTAGCAAATGTTAACCAACAGTTTATAAGAATAATTTTCAGTAGATTCTAAAAAATTGGCATGGTGTAATTGTTAAAGTGTTTGCTGCTTTAAGGAACACATATTTTCAAAAGTTCCATGGTTCACAGTATGCCCCACTCCCCTTGGGCTGAATGCATTATACTCTTTTATTTTTCTTCCTAATGGAGGATTTGGGGAAGGGGAATGAAGACATCTTTTCAGACAAGGTGCCCTCAGAAGCACAGAAGAACTACATATGGAATGTCAGCATGGGTTTAGAAGCATAGAGAGAGAGAGAGCTGAGCTGGGATGTGCAGTATCCATGGGTGAATGGTTCCAGGATGGACTAAAAACATTCAAATCCTTCATGCAAATGTGCCTAATAGTTTTACACTTAGCCTATGCACATCTTATTGAATATTTCAAACTGTGTCTGGATTATTGAGAATCCCAATAAATATGAGCACTGTATAAAAGGTTGTCACACTCTGTTGCTTAAAGATCAGTGACAAGAGCAGAGTTTCACTCATTCAGAATACAAAAAACCAATTCCCCCTACGTATTTCCAATTTGAAATCAGTTGCATCTATAGATACAAAGACACAGATACAGAGGGATGATTGTACATCTGGTACTGTGCAACCCCACACAGACTCTGGAAGAAGTAAGGGGTGGTTGTCTTGGCTAGCCAATGATAATCCTTGGAGCAAACCTTCCCAAGCTAGTAAAGAAAACCCAAGGGAAGGAGTGTGATCTCTACACAAAATTACTTGGATTCAGGTGATTGAGTGGCAGGAAAGATTCTTTAGCTTTTCAGAACCTTCTTTTCTTGTCTTGGTCAGGAACCATAACATCGTAGGGCTGTGGGGAAGATAATGTGCATGCATGTGTGCAAAGCAATTAAGATTACAGTTGGTACATAGTAGGTTACCCAGAAATGGTACAGGTCTATATTTCTAATTGTCATACACATTGGAAATGTTCACTGTAACAGAGATTTCTGTCATTAGAATGCTTCTTTGAGAAGGATAGTGGTTCTGCTCAACTTATCTGTCAGACATCAGTGTGGAGGATGGAAAGTGAGCCCCACATGGAAAAGAGGCATTGGTAGTAAAAGGAAAGCAATGAGAACTGTCCTCCAGATGGCCTTAGAAGGAACTGGAAAAAAAAACCCGATCCATCAGTGCCTTTGCCAGATATTAGAAGGAAATAACTTGTCATATGACCTCAGGGAGCCAATCTAGGCATACTAAGTTGAATAGAAGACTTACTACCTGAGCATTTAAATAAGTGTGAGTGCAAAGCAACTTCCTCACAGTCATCACTATGGAAACAGGGAGCACATTACTGAGGTCGGTAAAAACACTGCCAAAGATAATAGTAATGGACTCTTTGAAGTCAAGCAGACTTCTGTAAATATTCCATAGCTCTGGGCATTGAACCCAAGTCCTTGGACATTGAATCCAGGTCCTTGCTCCTGATAGGAAAGTGCTCAAGGACTGAGCTACATTTCTAGTCCTTAATCTGTCCTGGCGTACAGTGTCACCACGTCTACTTGACCTTGACCATTCTGTCTAACTCTTCTCAGTGTGGAATCTTTATCTGCAAAATATAGACGCTATGGTGGTAATGAAGACAAATTACAAAATAATACATGCACCATAAAAGTCAATAAGCCATAATAACAAGAGCAGTATGAGTCACATGAGATAATCTTGGGAAATGTGTCTGCCTTCTTGTTCTTGACCAACCATTCCCTCAACTAAAATAGAGACAATAGAGACATGGGAATGCATTCTGAGAGAGTGTGAACATTACAAAGAGCCCTTTACTGTGATTTTCCTGGAAGCACATGGCCTCAGAGGTAGGGATAAGTCTTGAATGTGGCCCCAGAGGCTCTTCAGGTCCATGGCTCAGACCCAACGAAGTGGAACCGTCACTGAAGCTTCTGGATAGCAAATGGAAGGAGATAAGTGGGGGTGCTTCTGTGGGGAGACCCTTTTTGAGAGAAGAAAAATGTAGGATCACTTATTTGACATGAAATAACAGAAAACATGATGTAGGTGGGTCATCTGCCTATGTGTTACTTTCATTGGTTAATAAAGAGACTGCCTTGGCCTTTTAATAGGGCAAAAAATTAGGTGGGTGGAGTAGAGAGAACAGAATGCTGGGAAGAAGGCTATGAGTCAGACGCCATGCTTCTCCTACCCAAGATGTACGGTGGTTACACTCATGCCGGTAAGCCACAGTAAAGTGGCGATACACATTAATAGAAATGGATTAAGCAAGATGTGAGAGTTAGCCAGTAAGAGGCTAGAAATAGTGGGCTGGGCAGTGTTTAAATGAATACAATTTGTGTGTTGCTATTTTGGGTGTAAAGCTAGNACTTTCATTGGTTAATAAAGAGACTGCCTTGGCCTTTTAATAGGGCAAAAAATTAGGTGGGTGGAGTAGAGAGAACAGAATGCTGGGAAGAAGGCTATGAGTCAGACGCCATGCTTCTCCTACCCAAGATGTACGGTGGTTACACTCATGCCGGTAAGCCACAGTAAAGTGGCGATACACATTAATAGAAATGGATTAAGCAAGATGTGAGAGTTAGCCAGTAAGAGGCTAGAAATAGTGGGCTGGGCAGTGTTTAAATGAATACAATTTGTGTGTTGCTATTTTGGGTGTAAAGCTAGTCGTGTGGGAGCCACGTGGGGCAAAAAGCAGGCCTGCTCGCCTCATCACTACAAAAACATGCCAACTGCCTGGTTAATTAAATAAGAATGGACCCTGTATGGGAGAGGGGAGAAATGAGAAGACTTCTGTCTTCCAGCTGCCCAGACTTACCACATTGGGTCTAGATAGGGTTAGGAGGAAAGGACTCAGATGACCAGTAGAGATGCAGACTTGGTAGTAGGCGTTTCTGGCAACAGTGGATTCCCAGTAAGCCCCTGAAAAGAATATTTAGGATTATTTGACTTCTCGGGGTCTTAAAGAACAGGCTTTTGTGGTTCCTAGTAAATATAAGGCTTTGATCACAGAATCAGTTTTGGCAATATGGCTTATTTCCATTCATGAGTTCAATTATCATTTACTGACCATTGGCTTCATAGAAAAACAAATGCAATTCTGTTCTTTTCCATCGTGCATGCACATTGTTGAAGAAGGAGCACATGGCTACAGGAGCAAGCTACTCCCATAGTGTCAACTCCAAAGATGACCTGGAGTACCAGAGAAGGAAAGGGGATCACTTACTATTACAAAAAGCAGGAAAGCTTCATGGAAGAGGAAGTAACTGGTATGAGATTTAAACAGGAAAATTATATGAGAAGGAAAGATATCACACATTCTACTTAAATTTCAGAAGTTCAAGGATTGAATATACATGTGTTGTCTTACAGTCTCAGTGTTGACATTCATGAGAAAATAAACATGTACAGTTAAGACTCTTGACTCTGTCACCAAATTTGTGATAATGACAGTCATTCAGCTTGTTCTATACATCTCAGTAGTCTGTCCTGGACACAGCAGGAGCCAGCTAAGACCTTCTAAACACTGCAGTCCCTTAGCAGAATAGAGGAATGGGAGAACTCACGATGGTGCTGATTTTTCAGATAAAAACCCCCACGGCTCAGACTCACATCAATGTCTTTGACACACTCAAGGGATAGTATTCTGCAGTGGCTGACCTGGGTGTGCATCGTGCTTCTGCTGCAAGGGTAACCTGGAGGTGGACTCCTTTAGATTCTAAAATAGGATTGCCTCTCATAAGTATTTTTACTGCTGACTTTGGAATGCTAGAAAGAGAGCATGTTTGTGGAACAGGGGTATGTGTGGAACTCATCAGGTTCTCAGTAGAGGCCAGATCCTCTTCTAGCGTATGATGGAATCAACTTTGCTGGTCAAATTCAAGTCGTTAGTCTCCATACCCAGTCTATAGATATCCTCTGACTTTATATCCAGCTCCCATTTGTAGAAAGTACCACTCCACCTTCATGAACCATAGATTCATTCAATGGTGAGCATGTGGCTACATGGTGGCCCACCCATTGCTCCTTCTTCCATCCCCTACCAAGTGCCCACAGGGACCTTTCTTAGATATGCTCTCCTAATACGCCTTCTTTAATGTTTTTATCAACCTCAATTGATGAAACTTGGGAAGAGTAAAGAAAACTAGCAGCGGCCAAAGCTGTTGATTTTTCCAGTCTTAGATCATGCTTTGTGAAAAATGATCATGGTACTCAGGGAGTCTACAAGAAGAGACAAGATGCCCAATGCTCAAATTTACTCCTATCATGTGTCAGTAAACTAGTTAGTCTACATACTGCTGCCATGGACAGAAATATGCTAAAGATGGCTTCACCAGAGATGTCCCTGATTCTTTTAAAAAAAAATATTTCCACCACCATTCATTTATGTATTCATTTGATAATTTATTCGTTTACTGAAATGTTGACATAATCCTTGATTTTTGAAGTGTGAGTAGCCAACTCCTTTTTATTTCCCACAGGAACTCCTTTGTGTCTTGATAAGATGAGAACATGCATGCTTCTCATGGAAGGACTCCTGCATGGGAATGCCTAGGATGTTGTCCAGGCAGTGCTGCCTCCCATCATGCTTTGCTGTTTATTTACTACCCCAGAGTGTTAATACAGATTGTCCACTTGATGGGATCTTGAATCAGCAAGCTTCTGGACACATCTATGAAAAGCAGTTTTGATAGGATTAGTCTCTGGTCATTTCTGTGGAAGGTTATCTAGATCATATTACTTAGAGTGTGAAGATACACCTTAAAGTCTCTGATCCAAGGCCTAAATTACATAGAGTAAGGGAAAAGCAGCTGACCCGACACCAGCCTCTATCACTTTCTTCTTCTTGACTGTAGATCACTATGACCAGCTGCCTCAAGCTCCTACCATGATGCCCCACCATGATGGACTGTACCCTAAATCTATGATCCAAAATAAATCCTTTCCCCCATAAGTCGCTTTTGTCAAATATTTTGTTGTAAAGATGAGTAAGCAATCTGCCATCTCAAGCAGCAAGTACTTGGCATCTAGCAGCATATATTGGCAAGCAATGAGGCTCTTCTTTCTGGACTGTGGACATGGCTGCAAGAGCCAAGTTTAAGGCTTGAGGAGAGGGCAAGGGAACAGTTGAGGTGGAGCTGGTTCCTGGAAGGGGAGAGCAGTCTAGGATCAGTTCCTTTTCGGGGTAGGTGGTGGCAGATGTCTAAGACTGAAATAGTTAGAAGTACCCAGACAGTTACACGGAAAAGATATAATAATATAGAGAGATGCCATGGGTGCTACAGGAATTCTCAGAAGAGCTTGGTGCCCGCAGAGGGGGCAGGAGAGCAAGAGATCAGAACAGAATGAGGCCAGTCTTGAATCCTGTTTACAAACCCCTCTAAGCAATCCTGAATCCCACTGCAGAGCTTCCATCTGTCACTTAGCTCTAATCATGGGACATTAAACACAAGCCACCCATCATAAGGGTGCAAGAAGCAGAGGCCTGCTTCAGACTGAGTGTCCTGCACATTTTGGATATTAATCCTGACAGAAAAATCTTTAGCACTGTATGGATTGCTCCGTGTAAATTCATTAACTACTTGTCATGACTGTAATATAATCTACCCTGACCCTAAGGACTCGCCAGCACAGTGTTAATCAAATATCCGCAGAAAACAACACATTTCTGTTTAGACTCAACAGCTGCTTCTCTTGCCAGGTTAGGGCTGGAGCGCTAAGGAGGAAAGAGTAAAAGTTGTCCTCTGAACGTACCTGAGTATGGTGCTTCTGTCTGCAGAAACACCTCTTGGGTCTCCATCACTGACAGTCTGAAGCTTCCTCCCATTTCCAGCATCCCCGTGCCCAGCCCTGAACATAACCAAAGTCCGTCAGTCTCTGGTCTCCATCAGCGAGGAGTTCACAGACAATAAAGCACAATATATTCTGAAGCATCGAACATTTTGTTCCAGGATGAGTCATTACCAGGTTTTAATCAGGCTCATTAGGCAACCATTAGAATCCTGTCCAGTTTTCACTGCCAGAGAGAGTGTGGTCAGGGGCTGTGCCTGACCTGCTGAAAGACCAGGCCATCTGTCCCTGATTGTATGGAGCATGGATCACTCTGCCTTACAGCTGCAACGATCTTATATCCCAGCACAAAAGCCCCGAATTTTATTTAGGTTGATCCAGATGTAGGTTCTCCAGAAATGAAAGCAGTAAAGACTATCCTTTCACAAGGACACAGGTGACCCAGCACCAACTTAGTGACCACAGGGACTTTAGAGCAGCAAAACCCTGCATGTCGATTTCCACAGCTTACTGTGTTAAGAAGCCAGTGAGAAATGTGACTTTAAAACATCAAGAACAGCGCTAATGGCTGTAATACTAAGGCTTTACAGGGGCTGAGCTGAGGTGCCTGCCAGTTCTAACATCTTCATGTCCTTCCCAAATCTATTTCTTCTATATTGTTCTTTGATTGTGTCTGATGGGGCTGTTCCCTGCTCTTTTATCATATGCAAATATATAATGCTTAGTGTATAATGCCCGACAGAGGACTTTACACTCCTCAGGTTCCTATGAATGACAGATACCATATATTTATCTATTTCCTCAACTAAGAATAGCCAAACAACAAACCAATTTCATCTATTTCCATATTTTGAGGTGTGTGTGTGTGTGTGTGTGTGTGACTTCCTAGGTCTAATTACCCCAAATATTCTGTAGGAATCTAAGTCTTCCTCAACCTTTTTGCTTTTAACCTAGTAATTTATGATTTTATGTGTGCTATAGAACAGTGGGGCAGGGGAGCGGCTAAGAAAAAGGAAGGGAAAGACAGTAAGTTTGAATAGGAATGAAATCCTTGGACTGTTTTTCTCCCCTTAGACCTAGCTTTTAGGGCATTCTCTCTTGATGATGCATTTTTGTTGTGGTTCCTCCTAGCTCCTCACTTGTAGAATTTCCCACAGTGCTCAGTGCCACAAGATGGTGCACCTGGGCAAGCTGTGGACCTCTAACTTGACCGTACCTTTCTAGTGCCACATGTGTGGAAGACGGTGAGTATGGTATCTCTCATTTCCTGCTGCAGCCTGCCTGAAGGAGCTGGTGCATGCCTATTGGTGAGCAGCTGCTATGCCACACAAAAACCTTAAGGAATAACCATATACTCAGGCAGGTAAGTACACAGTTGGAGTAGAGTAGCCTCCTCAAACAGCATCCTCCATACAACGCTGAGAGCTCCTGTAGGCTGAGTCACTGCTATGAATGAAATATTCTCCAAATTTATACATCTATGACCTAATCTACTGTGGAAGATAGCTAACTATGGTTATAAGGCTTGGGCCTTGATCGGACAGAACTGATGGCTCCACAAGAAGAGAAAGCAAGGTCCCCCACCCCAGGAACACGTCTAAGAAAGGAGGCAATGAGAAGATGTTGTCTGCAGATCAGGAAGGAAGGCTCAACTAGAAGAAGACCAACTTGGCACATTGACCTTAGAGTCCCAATGTCCAGAACCCTGACAGCATAAATTGCTGCTGTTTAAGCGAAGGCTGTGTGGTATTTTGCCCTGCTGTTGAGCTAGGTTCCAAAACTACAGGGAAGTCAGGAAAGACTCAGTCATTACATCAAGAAAGGGGTAACTGGAATCAAAACCAATGCACAGAGACAGCTTGTTCAGGGAACATTACAGAATTCTCTAGTTGTAGCAACCCGGGTCAGGAGGTGGCTGAGAGTTCAAGGACATGGCTAACAAGTGACTCCAGGAGTGGAAAGACCTATGTCTAATACGGTTCTTCTGGGAGATGAAGAACACTCAGTTCAGGGTGACCTCAGCTCCCTTAAACCGATTAACTAACTCAGAGAACTCGCCGAGAAGGTTCTGAAAGCTCAGTACTGCTGCTAGGTACTGACAGTTCCTCTGGAAATCATGTCAGTGTTGAGATTAGAAATTAGATTACAAAAAACCCTGGATTATGAGGGGAAAGCAATAACATGTTATAAATCAGCATTTAACTCCTTTCCTTCAAGGAAATGCCAATTATGGTGGACATTAATGTGATTTACTTGAAGAATGCTGTTGGCTAACTGTGGGTTCCATTTGATTTAAGTGTTTCTCACCAAGGTCTTTACAGCTAATAGAGGAATAGGGCAGAATAGAAAATGAGGGGACCTTCTGTTAGAACCACCCCTCTCTAGCTATGTAACCAGGAGGGTTATGCTGTGCACTCCCACTCCCAGCCACACACATCCCATCCCACTGCTGAGTGCTGGGAGCTGTTGAGAAGCCCAGAGGAGGAGGTGTTCTCTACAGAGTTGCTCTTACTTCCCCCTCCTCTCATTCAAGTTATCACTGAGGCACGTTGCACAGTCTCTTACTTTCATCCACATGGAGACTGCTTGCTTCCACATCTGATCTGGATGCTTGGATGTAGCATCAAGAAAACAGAGAAGAGGGACAAACACAGAAAAGGACACACACATATCCTATGACCGCCAGCATGGTAGGTGTCTTACACTGTGCCACCACATTTAGGTTCCCTGTAAGTCCCATGGCATTTTATGTCCAGGATAAGTAGGAAGAGTCCAGGGCTTGGAGATGTAGCAACTGCTGTGGCCATTTATAAGAGGTCAACATGGGGGTTACATCTAGCCTCCTGCAGATCTAAAACTGTTATTTATTCTTAGAACAAGCCATATTCTACAAACATTATGTCAGAATACGAATAATGCTGAATGTGGCATATTACAACTCCCGATGCACATGGCTATGCTGATTTCAGTTGACTCACTTTAATAAGAAAAAGGTACCTCAGGCCCACACATGGATAGATCTACCGTCAGTAATAAAAGTACTGGGCAATGGTAGCATACGCCTTTAATCCTAGCACTCAGGAGGTAGAGACAAGGGGATCTCTCTAAGTTTGAGACCAGCTTGATGTAAAGAATGAATTCCAGGACAGCCAGGGCTACACAGAGAAACTCTAACTTGAAGAAACTAATAATAATAATAACAATAATAATACATTCTTACTAAGATCAAAGTTCTTCTGTATTTGTTTTGCCCCAGGGTAGAGGGACTTGTAGATTAATATCGATGGCACCAAGTTTTGTTTCATACAGAAAATGGTATTAGCTTTTAAAAATATTATTTCTCTTATTCTTATATATTATAATATAATTACATCATTTCCCCTTCCTTTTCCTCCCTCCAAGCCCTCCTCTTACTCTCAAATCCATGAATTATTCTTTTCATTGACTGTTGTTACATACATACATACATACTTACATTCACGTATACATACATACACACATCATATATGTATCTTTCTAAATACATAAATACAACCTTCTCAGTCTGCATGTTACTTGTATGTATGTTCTCAGAGCCGACCATTTGGTATTGCTAACAGTTGGTAAGCTACCCTGAGGAAGACATCTCCCATTCTCAGCATTCCTTGGCTGCCTATAGTTCTTTGTCTAGAGTTGAGATTTTTCTGGATTTTTCCTCATTCACTTTGGCCTGTCTACTGTTGTTGTCCTTGTTCAGCTCATGTTGACGTAGTCATGCTGCTGAGACAGGGGTGTGGCTTCTGACATTCCTGAGAGACATGATCTCACAATAAGCTTCATGGATATCTGGCTCCTACTTTCTTTCTGCCCCATTTTCTCTTTGTCTTCTTTCAAAATATTCTCTACTAGGACAAAACAAAAATGTTCAAACAAGAGCAGAGATGCTCAAATTTCATCCACAGAACTCTTCCTTTCTTCTTTGCTCAGAGCCCAGTAGGAGTAAGAGAGAAAGCACAGGTTTGGTGAGAGCAGTTCTCTCTCAAGGGCATGGTGGACAAGGAATAGAGAGGGAGGTCCTGGAGGCATCTCTATGATGATCCTTTGCTAGATACAGTTCAGGGAGCATTTGAGTCACAGTTATGGGTAGGGACCCCAGCTTTTTATCCACTAAGAGGATAACCTTGGCAAGTTCTCCACTGCTATTTCAGTTTTCTTCTCTGCAAAATGGGGGCAACACTAGTGGGTGTGGTTAAAAGGATTAATGAAGATTCAAGTATGATGCATCCAACACAGACTTAAATAACTCAGATGTAATTATTACTGTTCTTCCTCATTCAAATCAGTTACCTCAATAGTTCACAACCTGTGGGCTGCCACCCCTTTGAGGTCACATATCAGCTATCCTACATATCAAATATTTACATTGAGATTCATAACAGTAGCAAAATTACAGTTAGAAAGTAACAAGGAAATGATTTTATTGTTGGAGTCACCACAACATGAGGAACTATATTATAGGGTTGCAGTGTTAGGAAAGTTGAGAAGCACTGATTGCTTCATTGGTTTTTGTTTGGTGGGAGGAGAGGATATATCACGACAGAAAAGTCGGACCTCCTCATGTGTTCTAGCTTCTTCCCTGTGCTGTGATAAAGCCTTTTGACCAAAGCGACTTGGCAGAAACAGGTACATTTGCCTTACACTTTCTGTCACGATCAGCCACTAAGGGAAGCCAGAGCAGGAACTCCAGGCAGGAGCCCAAAGATGGGCCTGCACACTCTCTCACACAGCCTTACCTCTGACTGGGAACTCTCTCACAACCAAAACAGTACAGCAGGGACTATGGGGGTGGGGTGCTGCTCCGTGGTCCATTACAGGCTCATGTAGGTGCACGCAGGCTTAGCTAGCTTTCTTTCCATCCAGACCCACCTGCCCAGGGGATGATGCTGCCCACAGTAGCCTGGGCTCTCCTACATGACTTAGAAATCAAGACAGTACCCAGAGGCAAGTATCCAGGCCAATCTCATCTGGCAAATCCCTCAACTGAGACTCCCATTTCAGACACTTACAGGAAAAATAGACAATTAAATTTAACTACAAGGGACTTCAAGAAGTCTCATTATTTTCCAAACCATTGAGATGAGGAAAAGCTGTGGGAAGCCATAGAATTTCGGATGTGATGTATGTGTTTTCTGACGGTCTATTTGTCAAGATACAAGGGTACTTTTGTAGAATGCTGAGCCTTTGGCTTTTGCATAAAGAATGCAAAGGCACAAATGACTTGGGCCTTCCAGCTTCTGCTAGAGGCCATTTCCAGTTTCCTGTCAGGGATGCAGACCACCAAGGGGAGGTCCTGGGGACACTTCTTCTGTAAACTACAGAACAGCTCTGGGTGCTCAGATCAGAACTTGATCACTGATCAGACATTTGACTGAAACCTCAGAGCAACTCTTCACACCCCGGCCCTGGCACTCCCTCAGCCACGTGACTTTTCTTGTAAGAAAGTCCTCATTATTGCATAATTGTCTTCCTTTGTGGTGACTGTTTTCTCCAATCCTTGTGTTTTCTCAAATCGTCTTGAGTTCAGAGATGGGAACTCACTGCTCTGTGATGTAAACTTGATGTGGGATTCCCCTTTGTATTCTGTGAATATCATTGGTTAATAAAGGAACTGCTTTGAGCCTATAGCAGAAATATAGGAGAACAGAGCTAGGTGGAGAAAACTAAATTGAATGCTGGAAGAAAGGAGGCCGAGTCAGAGAGAAACCATGAAGCCTCTGCCAGAGACAAACATGCTGCAACTTTGCTGGTAGGCCACGACCTCATGGTGATGCACAGATTAATGGAGATGGGTTAAATTAAGATGTAAGAGTTGGCAAATAAGGTGCTAGAGCTAATGGGCCAAGCAGTGATTTAAATAATATAGTTTCTGTGTGATTATTTCAGGGCTAAGCAGCTAGAACAACCAAGTGGCCTTCTCACTACATAAACTATAGCTATCAAGTGTCTGACAAGCTGAAGGCCGCATGCCTGTCCTTTGCCGAGCCACCTACCCTGAACTACAGCTTCTTTCAAACTCCATGGTTCATGTGGTTGCAGGGTAAGAGGTGACATTTCTGAGCTGTAGGGAGTGAAGCAAGGAAAGGAGGCTCTCAAAAGACCTGGTACCCTCTGACCTTTAGGCTTCAGCTATTTATCTGGAGGGAGATTCAGTCCAGAGAACAAAATATTTACCCTTTCTCAAGTTTAGAGACCTGATATGTGTGACATAAGAAGGGGAGGGTCTTTATCCTGATAAAAAAAGTAGTTGATACTGTTGCTATGGAGACACCCCTGCCCTCCTTGAGTTCAGTTCTGGTTCTTCACAAATCACTGCCATTCTCTGGCTGAGCTCTGTGCTGGGACCTCCATCTACTGAGAAACCCATGTGATCAAGGCAGCCACAATCAAAGCCGTAGAGAAACACTCTTGGAAGATATCCCCAAGCCCGGAAAACACACACATTCACTGTGGCAGCAGCTCTCCCTCTACAATTTTTCAGGGTCTACACGACTAACATGAACTCTGTGAACAAGGGTTACCCCTGCCTCCCACTGCACTGACAGTCACAGTGCCAGATAGAGAGGCTTCAAGACATGTATGCTGAGTGAATGATTCCAAAATATCACAAGTTAGGCACAGCTCGGTATACCTTACAGAAATTAGCTTCATGTGCCTCAGTTTCTCCATCTGTGAAGTGGACATGATTGGAAATATTATGGCTGGTTCTGAGTTAACAAAATCATTCAAGGGTACAGAGCCAAGGTTTGACCCAGGCAGTCTCCATCCTAAGTATCCAGTGTCAGCTGACAGGGCTGCAGAGCCACCTTTATGAATCAACTGTCTCAGTGGTGCTCAAGTCTTCTACCTGTCACTCAATTAATTTTCATTAAGTAATATTCAAATGGTTATAGTTGGCAACTTAATTAACAGAAGTGCATAACAAATTGTAGGAACTGAGTGCTAACCTCTGTTTTTGGCCATCCTGTGCAATGTTCTGGTTTTGAAATACTCCAGAGCTCTTGATGGTAATGATGATGGCGGTGTATGTGTACATGTGTGTGTGTGTGTGTGTGTGTGTGTGTGTGTGTGTGCATGTGTGACATACATGTGCCACTGCGGGAATATGGAGGTTAGAGGACAGCAACTTTTGAGAATTGGTTCTATCCTTTCATCTCCAGTTCCAGGAATGCAACTCAGGTCATTGGGCTTGTGTGGCAAACACTTCTACCCACTGAGGCATCTCCTTGGTCCTATATTTTTCCAAATGCCCTTTATTAGTCCTCATGAAGACAGAGTTTGTCCATTAATCCCATACCCGCTGCCTGAAACAGTGCCTGGCTAACTAATAAAACTTCTTGAATGAATGGATGAGATTACTATGTGATAAAGTAGGTTTTACATTTTTAATATGTGTGTGCAGTACACATGCCTGTGGATACATATACACTTGTACGTACACGTGCAGATGTGAAGTTAATATCAGATGTCTTTCTCAATTGTTCTCTCCTTCCTTTTAAAGACACAGCCTCTCATAAGAATCTAGAGCTTGCTGATTGGCTAGTCAAGCTAGCCACCTGGTTCCAAGGACTCCCCGTCTCTATTTCCCCAGATATGAGGTAACAGGTGGTCACTCTGCCTGTACTTTCCATCTTATTTTCTAAGACATGGTTTTTCTCTCTGAATCTTTATGTTCTATTCACTGAGCTGTCTCCCCAAGCCCACAAGTTTTGTTTTTAAAGACAGTGCATTGAGAATAATTGTTAGGATTCCAGAAGAAAACACCAATAGACATAATTTCAAGATTTGAACTAAATCTCAGAACTCAGATTCTAGACCGCATGACAAAAGCAATTGTCTGTAAAATCCATGGTGTATAGTCTGACTTTTCTTTGTAAAATTTCAGTACCTAATTTTGGAGAGACCAGCTAGATGGAGTAATCCTTCTCCAATAAAATAGTATAGATCATTTCAATAATCCCCAAGAAGGGCAACAACTACTTTGCCATTCTCCAGTCCTATGCTGAAATCCAGCTACCTTATAAAGAATTATGGGAAACATCAGGACATATCTGCTTCCTTATTCATCTCTAAGCCAGTCATTTACTGAAACCTGGGATGTAGTCCCCTCCACTGTGCTGTGCACACAAGCCAACCTCTCCAAACCCAAGATGTAGTCCTTCCACTGTGCTGTGCACACACAGTCAACCTCTCCAAACCCAAGATGTAGTCTCCTCCACTGTGCTGTGCACACACAGTCAACCTCTCCAAACCCAAGATATAGTCCTTCCACTGTGCATGCACAGTCAACCTCTCCAAACCCAAGATGTACTCCTTCCACTGTGCTGTGCATGCACAGTCAGCCTCTCCAAACCCAAGATGTAATCCTTCCACTGTGCATGCACAGTCAACCTCTCCAAACCCAAGATGTAGTCCCCTCCACTGTGCATGCACAGTCAACCTCTCCAAACCCAAGATGTAGTCTCCTCCACTGTGCTGTGCATGCACAGTCAACCTCTCCAAACCCAAGATGTAGTCCTTCCACTGTGCATGCGCAGTCAGCCTCTCCAAGCCCAAGATGTAGTCCTTCCACTGTGCATGCACAGTCAACCTCTCCAAACCCAAGATGTAGTCCCCTCCACTGTGCTGTGCACACACAGTCAACCTCTCCAAACCAAAGATGTAGTCCTTCCACTGTGCATGCACAGTCAGCCTCTCCAAACCCAAGATGTAATCCCCTCCACTGTGCTGTGCACACACAGTCAGCCTCTCCAAGCCCAAGATGTAATACCTTCCACTGTGCTGTGCACCCACAGTCAACCTCTCCAAACACCAAGCCACCAACGAAGGCTGAAACTCACTACCTTCAAACTCTTGCATTTCATAACACACAACACACAGCACATGTGTGGCCATGTACACACACACACACACGTACACACACACACCTGCACGCACTTATGCACATACAAATAAAAATGCATGCAGGTTCTCTCTCTCTCTCTCTCTCTCACACACACACACACACACAAAATGCTTGTACACATGTGCCCATGCATGCACACACATGAACACTCCATTCTGCTATGAGCACTCATCAACCTCAGTCAGCAAGCTTAGCTAAAGAAGGGAGTCTTTTAGTTCTTTGTCCCTTAGAAGGCCTTTAAAGTGATTTTCTTGCTTTCTGCAAGAAGCAAATGCTGAGACCAAGGCTCACACCTCTCTTCTTTGAGGAATCCAGTGAAATAGGAAACCCTTGGAACCAGCATTCTGGACAGAGGGGGCATTCTGAACTGGCTGAAAACACGCAGGGAAGACTGCCTGATCTCCTAACTAGAAGAGATGCTGAAAGCATGTGGGCTCCAGAGGGCAGGGCAGCTTGATGGCCCCAGTCCTCCATAAGTGTGTCTACTACCCATCATAAGCATGTGTTTGAAGAAATGAGTAAGGCCGCATGCTTTTCAGAAAATAATGCCATCTTTTTTTTTAATACATCACCTCAAATGGCTTTCCATCTCTCACTCTTCTCCAAGGCAAAAACATTGTTTTTTGTTTTGTTTTGTTTTAAGGACCAGTAGTAATATTTTGTTTGTGTTTTAAAAAATAAAGTTCTCCCAAAGATCAGAGTGCAGAGCTAGAAACTAGCTAGCCATAAAGGCCAGGCAGTGGTGTCTCTCACACTTTCAATTCCAGCTCTCATGAGGCAGAGGCAGAGAGATCTCTGTGAGTTCAAGGCCACTCTGGGCTACAGGAGACTGATGCAATTTAAAAAAGAAACAGAGCCAGGCAGTGGTGGCTCCTTCCTTTGATCCTAGCATATGGGAGTCAAACACCCTTAATCCCAGCATTGGAGAGGTGGAGACAGTAAGGGATATGGCTGGGTGGAGAGAGGAATATAAGGCAGGAGGAGACAGGAGCTCATAGCATTCAGTTTGAAGATTCATAGGGACAGGATCTCCCCCTTGATCTGAGGATTCAATAGAGGTTAAAACTAGTGGCTGGCTGCTCTGCTGCTCTGATCTTTCAGCATTAATCCCTATATCTGACTCCAGGTTTTTATTATTGAAACCAGTTAGATTCGTGCTACAAGCACACTATCATCATGCTTTGGTGCTTTGGTAGACTCTTCATCTCAGGTAAGGACAGTTATTCCCCATCCTAAACCCGCATAAGACAATGCACATACTTTCTTGATTGGACAAGTTGAATTGCAATCACTTGATTACAACCTATTCTCCTCCATGGGTAAGAATGCTTTTCACAGGGAGATATCCATTTCTTCACTTGCATGTGCCCCATGCCTACTAAAATGGGTAGAGTGATGGTACCCACTAGAGGGCAGTGGCTAATATATTGTCTCTGGAGTTGCACTGCTGTGTTCTGAACCCCAGCTCTGAGTTTTGTGAGCCATAGAGTCTGTGGTCAGCTTAAAAAAAAACTCTCCATAGCTTCATTTTCCTTTTCTCAAAAATGGAGAACTGAATGGTATCCACCTCACAGTAGTTGGAAGTCATTTACTGAGCTGATTCGTGTAGAGCACTTAGAACTCTGCACAGATCAAATGGAACACTTCACTTGCACTTGAGCCAGTCTGTGAGTAGGGGAGCCCCCAAACATAAATCAGGGTTACTTTAGGTAGAATACCATTCAAGATAGCTTGAATACCATGCAGAATGAAAATTAAAAAAAGAAATATTTAAAAAATGAGATTAAAACAACTGTCAATTCCAAGGAAAGAGAAATAAAAACGTTCAAGCAAAGTGTGATCCAAAGATGACAAAAGCCATTTTCACTTTTATGAAATGAGCATGCCACAAGGTTACTTGTGTATCTATGGCTCTTGTGTGCTTCAGCTCCCATTAGGTTATTAGGTGTCTTCTCAGGTGATTTCTACCTCATTTTTGAGACAGAAACTCTCCCTGGAACTTGGTGCACATCAATTAGGGGAGGCTGACTGGTCAGTGAGCTCTAGGGATCTCCTTATTTCCACTTCCCGGTGCTGGGGTTACAGACATACACTGCAGTCCCTGGCCTTTATCATAGGAGCTAAGAACTTGAACTCAGGTTCTCACGTTCACATGGCAAACGTTTACTAATTCAACCATCTCCTCAGCCCCACACAGCCTCTCAGATATAGATCATCTGAGTCAGACTTTCTATCACTTCCCACAGCAAGAGTCTTCAATAGAAATGTTGAGAGACATTTGTCAAATTGATGAACTAATCAAGCCGTTTTATTCAGCTTGAAGTGTATGTTTCTTCCTTCAGTCAAATGATAACTTTTTAATCTCTTTGGTTTGCTCTCAATTATTTTGTTTCAGGGCAAAAATCCCTGGAAGCTAAAAATTGGTAGCCTCTTAGGATACATCTATTTAATTCTTAGTATTGCCTGGCAGGACTGGCTCAGTTCTGTGCATTTTTAGCAATATGGCACATGAGATGTCTTCATATAAACATTACAAACCTCTTTCAAACCACTTCCTTATCCACAACATCTCTTGGCTTGCTGTTCTGAAGGGGCAGATGTTTTAAACTTTAGGTTGCTGACTCTGAGGAAAGGTAAGCAAAGAAGGGTTTACTGAGGGGAGATACTCACTATCACCACTCAATGGACTGTAACCAGTTTTAAAATAGTCCAGATAAAATGATTAGATGCTCACATAAAGTTGAAGAAATTCGGATAGACCAAAATGAACAGTTTTGTTTTCTTTTAAAATCTTTCAAAGTCCCCATGTGTCATTTTCCAACAGGGAGTGTAAAACGCTGATTATTCTGGGCTGGTTCCGAGCCCATACGATTTTCCACACTATCCCACTCAGCGTTGGCGTTCCAAGGAATGCAGTTTTAGGAATGATGATTTGCCAAGAGAGATCTCGGAGGCAATGTTAAAACCTTTCTACTGTTATTTTTCCCCTCAGAGTTGGTTCTGAAAATGTTTTTGTTTATTTGAATTTTTATTTCCGCCAGTCTACTAAGTCAAATTTCATAGTTTTCATATAAACTTTCCACAAATGGTATCCATATGAGTCTGACCTCCTCTGACTCACACGGGGTAGTGAGAAGTGTCTTCCTGGGTGGGATAATGCCTTTCCTCTGTCGAATGTGAGACTCATTGGTGTGTGGTCACATTGACATGGCATTGAGCAAGATAAGTGCCTGCCACCAGAACAAGTGTCTTTTTCCAACTCAGAGGGACACTAATTCTTTTTGACAGTCTCTTGGGGGATGCATGTCTGGTACAGATTTCCAAGCTCTGAACCCTGGATCCAATCCTTGAGACAAGGATACCCTTTGAACGGCAACCAGCCACATGGACCAGAAAACAAACGGGAATAGTCCCTTGCTCTGTGGTAATTCCATTGCTTTGTTGATTTTCACTGGTTTTGCTTCCTTAGTTAGACTTTGCCTGGTCCTCGGCCTTCTGTGTGGGCTTATTCCAACGAGAATCAGGAATGAAGCAGTCCCTGGTAAACTGGCTTCCTCTCACCTTTCTTCACTTCTCCTATTACCCTCTAGGTATTCTCACCAAGAAACCCCTCTGCCATGGCACATGGCTTTAGACACTTACTGATAATGTCCAGAAGATGAAATAATGTGCAGGTAATATACTAGAAGGGAGTACTACAAACAACAAGGGCCAAATCACATACCTCAGAGGGTGACATACTGGTGTTACTCTCTCTAAAGCTCTTTCTTCAGGAGAAAAATTCAGCCCACACATACAGAGGTATTTGGAGAAGACCAGGATTTCTGTTTGACCATGGGGGCAGTGGAAGAAATTCAAAGTATGCCTGGAGCACAGAAGATGTGGTCAAGTTCAGCGTTGCCCCATGCATGTTTCAATTATCAGACATTCTAAGTTTATAAACTATTCTTAATCGAAATGGGGCAAACATTGTTTACTCAAATGAATTTAGGAAACCCTATCATTAAGCTCTCTCTCCGTGTCTGTGTGTGTGCTGTAGGACATATCAGAGCCCTTTGCAACTGTGTTTTGTGCATCTTTAAAAGGCATGGAGTTTGGGGAATGTGTCTAGGTAATGCTCATTTCAAGGAGGCTCGAATAGTGTCAGTCCAAAAACTATATGCTGAATTCCTGGATAGTATTTCCCAAAGTGTTTTGTTCTGCGATAGTAGCTGTCAACATGAAGGATGTCATTTGAAAAAAAAAAAAGTCAGGACAGTAGTTTGGGAAAGCCATCAGGTCATAGATTAGGTGGAAGCATACATAGATCAGGACTGTTCATGATATTGGGGCAGAAGTTCAATGGTGTGGTCCAGGCAACACTACATGCATCATATATGAATTTACTGATTCTGATCTTTACAACCCCATGTGCTGTAATTTAGCCACATCGTATAAATGAGAAAGTCAAGATTCAATGTCCAGGATCACTCAGCAAGTAAATAGTAGCACAGAAATAAAAACCATTTCACTTGATTCCAGAGTGTTCTTACCCACTCTGCTACACTGACGTCAGGATTACTGAGAACATGTGAACAAGCTGTGGAATTAATTTCAGGAAAGGGGAATGACAGTCTCCATGAAGTCTTTAGGTTATAGTAACCAGAAAGACCCTCCAGCAGAAATAATTCCATGCCCTGTGATGAGTTCATCTTATCTTTGACTACTAAATGGCAATGGCTTCTCTCATGCACTAATATACTTAACCATACAGCAAATGCCATAGCAGAAGGAGGAGATGACGCACAGGGTCACGTCTTGTGGAAGAATGCTTCCTTGACCTTACAAATACATGTTAGAAGAACAAAGATTACATTTAATAGCCTTAGTTTCCACCTTAGAAAATGAAAAAATGAACAAATTAAATCAAAGTAAGAAATCAAGGATTAAAGGTTATAATAGAAATCAATGAAACTGAAAACTTAAGATCAGTAGAAGAAAAAAATCAATGAACAAAAGCTGTTTCTCTTGGAAAAAAATCAATAAAATAGTCCATTAACAAGACCTAACCAAGGGCAAAAAAGAAGATCCAAATTGTCAATGTTGGAAATCAAGGAAGATCCCTCACTACTGACCCCCATGAACTTTAAAAGGCTAACAATACAACATTAACAATTCTATGCTCATATATTGAATAGCTTAGGTGAAATGCACAAATTCATTTAATCATACAAGTAAAACCAAATAACCCTGTTAGACCTATCTCTATCTCTGAAATTGGCTGATAATAAGCCACCTGTTAGAACAGAAAGCACCAGGCACAGACAGCTTTATTGGTGAATAGATAAAATATTTAATCAAGATGCTATGCCAATTATTCAAATTTTTCAGAAAATACAAGTACAAGGAAATGAATGAGTAAAATGTACTCTGATTAAAAACCAGATGATATAAGAACATAAAACTATAGACAGTATCTCTCATAAATATAACTGTAAAAGTCCTCAATGGAATATTAGCCAACTATATTTAACCATGTAGAAATAGAATTATATACCATAACTAAGTCATCTGTATACCAAGAAATCAAGGATAGTTCTTCATTCCAAAATCAAATAACAAAACCTACTATAAGACAGGTAAAGAAAAATTTATAAATAAACAGGTACAATAGCACTTGATAAAAGTTAACACCCATTTATGTTAGCTAAAAATATTTCTAAGTTTATTGTACACTTTAAATTTATTTTATTTTATTTTTTTATACTTTTTTATTAAAAATTTCCACCTCCTCCC
>LOEQ01003720.1:33560-51795 GCA_001685075.1 Bramus lutescens | reverse complement strand
TAAGTAAGCAGGAAGTACATTGTAAGCAACTTCCAAAACTCTAGAAATGACAGACATCTCCCTGCCTGGACAGTCACCCAAAGTTCTTCTGTAACATGGAGCATCCATTCTTTAGCCTACAGGCCCATAGTATCCAGCAGACTTCTCCATGAAGCAGGAAATCCAACGATCTGTTCTGCCTTGTAATGGCAAAGCCCAATAGTTGCTTTCTGGAAGACTCTTTCATGAAGCAGGAACTCCAAAGGACCATCTCACCTTTAGGCAAGTTCAGCAATCATTCTTCTATGGGTCCTGCATGTCCAGTTCACACAGTATACCATCAAGCAGTCCAGGCAAGAGCAGTTTCTTGCCCAAATGGCTAGCAAACTCCATAAGGATCCTCTTCAATGCCCATCTTCTTCTTGAAGTAATTGGTGCTACCAAGAGCAGATATGTCTCATTGTCATGAAAAGGCCTAAGATTTTAAAACATATTAAATGCCATATTCTGTAGTCTTTGAAACATTTGAAGAATATCCATTTAACTGAAATATATATCTATATATCTAGAAAACCTAATTAATAAGCTTGATTATTTTAGATGACTATCTATTAACCTGTATTTCTTAATTATCCATTAGATTTTCAAATAAGCTGTGCAAACACAATACCTTAAACAAGAGCAGAAATATATATATATATATATATAACAAAATTTATCTTAAACTGTATCAATAAACCAATATCCATATCAATGCAAAGTATTTATCTCTTTGGCATAACCCCCTTTAAATGTAAACAAACATTTATAAACAATATTTGGGAATTTGGGTATAGTTCTCTCCAAACTGCTTACTGCTTTTTGTTGGGCAAAGTAATTTTATGGGGTTGTTTATGACAACCTTTCAGGGGTCTTGGTCCATTAAACCACATTACTCTGGAAGGATTCCACAGGTTCTCATCTTCTGTGGAAACAAAAGAAGAATTTCTTTTCCAAAGCAACAAACCCTTGGACCCAAATTCTGAAGTCATGATACTTTTAAATTTTATATGCTGGTTTAGTTTAGTAGCCCATACAATGAAATGTCTCTCTGTACTTAGCTACTTCACAGTCAAAAAATAAAAAAAAACACAATAATATACATAATCCAGACTCTGTGTATATTCCATCTTTATGCAGCTTATTTTTCTTACTCTATTCCTTTTTCTACATATTTACTCTGTCTCATTAAGACTTTGTTTTATTTTTTAAAACCATTTACTTCCTTTTATAACTGCTCTATATTTTTTCTTCTCTCTCCCAAGCTTATGAACATTTATCTAGCACTGTGACCCATTTATTTTCCCTCTGTATTTGTCTTTATTACATGCATATCTGTAATTATTTTCTGACCAGGAGCACTTTTTTTAATGTTAAGCAGGCATATCTATGACCAAGGCTGCTTTGCCTTTTAGCTCCACCCTGTCCTACATGGCAGAGGTCTGTTCACCACCTCTGTGAGCCATGCACACTGCTCCAGTTCCAGGGTCAGGTTGCAGTAGATCTGTGTTGCCATTAAGCAAGTTCTAGCACTCGGGTCACACACCCCATTTAAATGTTCCATAGCTGGTCCTCCTAAAAGAGTCAGAGTTGTTCATGCAACTACCCAAGCCAGGCAGCCTTCTTAAGGGAGCCACACAGTTTTTGTTGCTACCGCTGAGTCAGGAACCTTTGCTTAAAAGAATCGTGCCTCTGCTTGCTTCTTGCAAACAGAGTCCACCCAAGAAAATGCTGTTACCAAAAAAAGCCATGCTTAACTCTGTTCTTTTGTGCCTAAAACTACTGTTCTTAAGCTTTCTCGGGTTTTACGCAGATATAGTTGACCACGTTGGCATGGTATATATACTGGAGTCACAGACACCAGGAAATTAAAAAGGGATGATATCAGGGTGTGCCAAAGAGGGGAATGATGGGACACAGTTGTTATGAAAGGGGAAACAGAGAAAACAGGTGCAGGAGCCTTATGTGGAGAGGGAGGAGAAGAAGAAATAAACAGTACAAAAATTATGTTAAAAAAGCCATATTAAATTATATTAATGGATACTTAAAATTATGCATACATAAATATACATATATTATATATATGTAATATATATGTGAAGAGAAGGAGGGTAATAATGAACTTGCTTCGATTAGGGTAACAAAAAGTCCCAATGCAGGGCATGGGACACCTGTTTTCTTCCTTCTGAGATGTTGGTTAGGGGAGTACCAGAGATGCTCAAAATAATATAGGCTAATGCTGTTGCCCTTGGTACCTTTCAGAAAAAGAAGGTAAGGTCCAATTGCTTAAGAGTCCAAACATTTTAGAGCCAAGACTTGGGGAAATCAAGCTGGTTCTAACCTGTAAGATACTTCTCTGAGGACTAGGCCCCATAGTTTTAGAAGAAACCATGCAAGGAGGAGCCAAGCTGCCAAGGGACAAAAGCAATCATTAGTCATATCTACCTGTAAAGTCAATGCACCATAACAATAAATAGCAAGGCAAGATATTTCAAAATAAGGTGAATATGGTCAAGACACAGTGCATGAGATTTTCTAAGAATTAGTAAAAATGTATATAAAATAAATATATAAAAACGTGTTGCTCCATTTACAATTAATATAATAACACTGCATCATTATAGTGCTATGTGGTGTTAAACAACACCAGGCACTTCATAAGTAGTAAAGATTCCTGACAGAAGATCTTTACAGTATCTCTCCATCATCTCACTTTGTTGTCATTCATTTCATGCACCCACAGTCAAGTATTACTGAACACATGGATAAAGTCATTATTTTGAACAAATTATAATACTTTGGATTAATTAAAATGAAAGGTTGACTTACTTAGGGTATCTGTGAGCAAAGTACCAGTGAGAAGAATTTGAAGGAGGGAAGGCACACTAGGCTTGTGGTTTCAGAGTTCAGCACATTCTACTTGACTTCGTGTCCTTGGGCAGATGACCATGGAGGTGAGAGCATACAGTAGGGAGTCTTCCTATTTCAAAGCCTTGTGTGGGGAGGCAGGAATCACAAGGCATGACCAGGCATACTTTTCCCATCCCCAGTGACCTTCTTCCTCTAGTGAAACTCCATATCCTAAAGTTTCTCAGACCTTCCCAAAGGATGCCAACCAGCTGGGGACCAAGCACTCAGTACCTGAAACTGTTGTGGATACCTCATATTCAAATCATATAACTATAATTTTACCCTCATTTATCTCTTTCCCAACATCATCCTTTCATAATGTATATTTGAGTTTCTGATTTATATAATTACCTTTTAAAGCATGTCTTTTAAGGCAGGCTTTCTGAAAAGCTCCTACAGTTTCTCTTTGTCTGAAGAAGTCTGTCTTCTCTTTCACTTTGAAGGGTAATTTTGCAGGATTCAGGATTCATCAGTCCAAAGGGGCTGATGGATCTTTATATTTCAAAATTTTAAATATTTCACTTCACTTCTTTTTTTCTTTCTTATATGGTTTCTGTAGAAAAGTGCCTAGTAATTCTTATCCTGTTCCTTTATGGGTAATGTGTTCTCCTCAACACATGGCTCCTTTCAAGATTGTCCTTTGTCATTTGATATTTACAATATGGATAGGATATATCTAGGTTTCATGGTATGTATCCCATGTGACATTCCCAGAATTTGGGGGGTTGCATATACTTATACCTGCTCTAGTTATCCAACAGTTTCGGATTTCTACTTAATTGTTTTTCTCTTTTTTCTTTCAGTTTGCAAAATATCCACTGACATGCCTTTCAGTTCACTGATTCTTTACTTAGCTATATCTAATGCACTTACTTCAAAGTGTTATCTACTAAAACCACTTCATTTTTATATAAGAAATGACGTATGACCAACAGAAAAGTGGTAAAACTGAAAAAAATAGGTGATGTCAAGACAAGAATAAAAGAAGTCAATGCCAATTACCTTCATAAATGAGAGGACAGCTTATACGGTAGACATCAGAAAGCCAGAGCTAATGGTCACTGAAAGCAACTTAAAGACAACCCAAAGAAGTTCAAGCTGGACAGAAGCACACAAGGGCATTTGTGATGAGGAGGCTGACTGCCCTTCCAGCAATGCAGGCTCAACATGAAAACTCTGAGAACATTTGTGAGTGTGACTCTTACGATGGCTTGCTATCTGTGTTGTTCCTCATGGTCTCTAGACACATGTGCCTACTGGAATTAATTTCTAATAAATTAAATTATAATTATTTGTGTTTCTATTGTGCCAGGCACACTTCCAGGGCTCAATAAGCACAAGCTTCTAGCAGTCACCATATCATGCAGAGCAGGATATTTTCTACATTGTAAAAGATTCTATTAGGCAGTGCATAAACTCTTACTTCAATCAGCTCAGTTATTTTCCCAAATACGTATGTGTGTCTGGAATTCTACTTTTCTTTTGCTGGTCAATTTAAAGTAATGAGAAAAAGAAAATAGAATTATTCTGCTAATGATAGATTCAATATAGACACTCCAATGAGAGGCTTAAGCTCTAACCTCGAATTCAATTAAAAATGTTGATTATCCATTGCTTCATCTATCCCCCTGTGCGCTCTTTCTTTTCCTCTGAGCATGTCCTGTCAAATTGGAAAATAAGTTGTGATTACTGGAATCTGGTCAAGTTGATTAACAGATGCCAATTAAGTATCTACTGAAAGAAGAAAAAATGATGCTGGCTAATTGTTGTTGTTGGACTCTGTGGTCCCCAACTGGTGTTATATAGACCTCCAGCAGGGATTTAAGAAATTGCTCTCCAGTTGCTGTCAACCACCCAATGGGCTCCCTTGCATAGTCCCGACAGCATCAAGACCTTAAAGTTCCAGGCCTGCATCTTCTTGTAACAGATGAAAAATATTTTCAGCAGCCACAACTGAGTTAGAGCGGATGTTTCCTGTTAAGGGAAATGTCATACTACACTGATGATGCCCTTTGGATTTTATAATATGGAGATGAAGGTGGGAGTTTGAGCATTCGCATGCAGAAAAAGAGCAGAATGAGATACAAACCAAAAGACCAAGCCCCTGATATGGCTCCACTCTATGCCGTGAAACCACAACAGAGTCACTTCGTGTTTCTATCACAAGAACTGTGTGTGGTGCAGGGAGGAGATCCACAGTAGCAGATGCACGGTGTAAACCCATAGTTTCCTAACACCAGTCTGAGTTCTTCACCACCACCCACAGCTGTGGTGTTTGCTGAGCAGATGTGGGTCTCAGCCCTCCAGTTGAGACCATCTTATCTACCTGGCTACAAGTCCACGTGAACTCTGTCTGGCTGAGAGGGCTTGAGAGGTGGACAGTGTTAAATTTGAGTTTGTGTTTTCAACCTTTGCCAGAAGTGTTTATATAGGGACCTTAGTCACATTTTAAATGAATGCACTTATTGAAAATCTTTCTTTTACTAAACAATTATTGGAAGTTTATGGTACATTTAGAATTTGAGATATAGAGATAAATTAGTAGTTCATTCTCTGTTCTTTCAAGTAGAGTACAGCATCATAGAAAGAACAGGTGACCAGCAAACTATTACAAAACAGAGTCCTGGAGATAATGAGAGAAGGGTGCCTAGACATGGGAGGAGGTAGGAATATGGGAGGACCAACCATGTGGGGGCAATGAGTGCCACATTGCAAAGAAACGAATAATAATAGAACCAAGTAATGTTATATTTACTTATTTTGTTGTTGTTGTTTTTGTTTTGTGTTTTGTTTTGAGATGGGGGTCTCACTATGTAGCCCATGTTGACATGAAACTTACTATATAGACCAAGCTAGCTTTAAACCTGCAGAGATGCACCTGACCCCACCTAATAAATTCGAGAATTAAAGGTGTGTGTCATCATGAGATAAGAATTTTAAACACTTTCAGTGGTAAACTCTCCTTTTCCCTGAAAAACAAAACAAACAAATGACAACAAAGCATTTGTCAGACTAAGTTCTAAACAATTGCTGTGCCTACTGTTAAGTTTGGGAGAGATATATATACATATATATATATACATATGTTAGTATAATTGTGCTCTTGGTTTTTCTAGAAACATCAGTTAATTTAAACTCTGTTATTCAGTCAGCCATCATCACAGAGCAGATTGCAGAATAAGAATGACTGCACACCAGGGGCTCTGATGAAGGGTCCCCTGATACCTGTGATCATGAGCAACAAGTGTATGAAAGCGGCTCGGCCAGCATGAAGAACTAAGTCTCAAGAGGTGAAAATTCAATGCTTAGACAAGGACACAGGTCTACGTTGCTTAGCTCTGACTGACCTGGAACTCACAGTTGGAATGCCAGGCTTTCTGTGTGCTGAGATTTCAACCTATACAACTGTGCCCTGTATCTATGTGAATCTTGAGCTCACTGCCTCCCACTTTTCCAAAATCCTGTTCTGTTTATTGTTTGGGAATTCGTCCACTGTTTCCTCAGAAGGCTTTAGAACCTTAAAGGCAGCTGTGCTAGATTCACGTGTGATGGGTCTACCCTCCGGGTCACCTCCACTTTCATTCTTTGCACTGTTCTGTCTCTTGTCAATGGGTTGCATTTTCCTGAATTTTAGCATCTTGCCCTTTTGGATGAGGGGCAGGCCCTTGGTGCAAAGCAGTAGTGGCTGGGTCTATTCCTAGAAATAGTCACCCTTCTCCTGAGTCACTGGAGCTCCTCTCCTGTCACACTAGTCAGCATCTGGGTTGGGCTTAGGTTTCGGTGCTTCTGTACCTTTCTAGCTTTATACTCCGTACTATTAGCTTGTCCAGGCAATGGGAGCGCCTCCAGCCTGTGAAAAGGCACCCTCTGAGCGTCTCTTCTACCCACAATGGTTGGCCTTCCCTCTTGCCTGGGGGAGACAGCTGGCTTTCATTTCTCTGTTTTTAAATTTGTTGTCTTCCTTATTCTTTTAGGCTTTTTCATTGTGTTTTTGAAGAGATTCTTCTGGTGTGAATATTGAATCTCCTTATCTTCATATTTTCATCTAACCTCCTGTCAAGGATGTAAACATTTCCGTAGTTTCTGATCATCAGAGTTTTCATTAATATTAACTGTTGAAAAATTTCGTATTTGAAATGTGTATTTTCATTTATGTGATTTTTTTAAAAAGTTCCAAATGGAAGGATTTTAAAAGTTTTCCATCTTCTTGATGTTATCAAAGTGTACAGTTTTGCATAAGGACAGATACAGGAGCCTGTGCCTGTAGACCCCACTGCTTAGGAGGCAGACGCAGAAAGAACACTTGAGCTCAGGAGGTAGCAATGTAGCATAACACCAACATAAAATAAAGAGGTACATAAACAAATAAATAAAAATTATTATCTCATGTGAAACTTACTACTGATTTCTTTGTGACCTAGCTGATTCTAATGCAGAATCGGTTTTGTGATAGTTTCATGGGTGTTTTAGAAAATTTGTAGTCTTTGTCATCACTGTGTGTATGTATAATGTGGTGTTTGTGTATGTATATAATATTTAGTTCTGGTTTTGAAACTATGGATATCATCATTATTATTATTAATATGATGGTGTGTATATGTGTGTGTATGTCATCACTGCATATATTATTTAGTGTGTGTGATCACTGTGTATAATATGTAGTATGTGTGCATGTATGTATACATATGTGTACATATGTGAATATGTATGTATGCACCTTACTTTGTGAGCTCCACCATCATGAACACTGACCCTCAAGGACTATAAATTCCAATTAAACAGTTTCTTTTATAAGTTGCCTTGGTCATGGTGTTTTTGTCACAGCAACCACAGAGTAGCTAAGATGATTCTGAAGAAGCTATACATTCAGATGAAGGCTATTACAAATCCTGTGAGCGTCTAAGAATATTTCTTGCCATCAGTAATCAGATTTAACAACAAAGTCTAAGTTTTGCACTTCCCTTTCTGGAAATGGATGGCAACAAATTTATGTCTGTCTTTAATTTCTGCCCTTCCTTCCTACCTTCCTTTCTTCCTACTTTTATAGTTCTTCTCAGACTTCCCTTCCACTGGAAAAGGCTTTCAGTGGAAGCATGAGTGATAACTCGCCGGCATTTGGCAGGTTTTCTGTCTACAGTTAGTTTGAAGTTTGGTAAATCTTACACTTGAGTGTGTTTGTGTGCTTTTATTTTGGGCTGTTCTCCATGTTTTTTTATAGGATATTTGGGAAGGTGTGGAGCTAATTTGTTGCTTTTGTTCTCAGCCACCTAGAAGTTCATGTGGGTCATTCAGAAAAACACTCTTCCATTTTATAATCAAAGATAAAATGTTTGTGACCCTGTGAGAAGCTCATTCCAAATCCAGCAGCTGCCTAGTATAAGATCCTGAGGGCAACAGAAGGGTGTAGTTAGGGGCCCAGATTGCAGGATAAGATGGATCTGGCCTAACTGCCACAAGCTCTTGTTATCTTCATCCAGCAACGGGGATTCCAGTTCTCATTTCATCACTCCAGAGTGAAAATTGAGTGAGATAAATTATAAAAAGTCTGTACTATATTCTCTATCATGACATGACACAGTAAATATAAATTAGGGCCTCTTTGCCACCTCCTCACAATGTTTTGTACAGCATCTTTGCCCAAGTTTTCCCTACAGTGTCTCGTTGCCTTTAGAACCAGAAAGATCTTGAACCAACACAATCATGGATCAAAAAAATGAAGAGGTCAATGTATCTGGCCATTGTTACATATGCTCCTAACATTTTAAGACATGAAAGTAATATTTAAAAAAAAACTAGAGATTTTTTTTGGATATCTAAATCCTTCCTCATGGTTCCCAGCTATTCATCTTCTCTATAAGCAAAAGCCAAAAAAACCCACTATTTACCAAGAAGCTCATTTTATTGGTATCTGTGGCTGCAAGCATCCTTATGCTGAACTGACTTCTCTCCCTCTGCTTTTGCCTTCCATCCACCCACTCTAACCTTGTCAACTGAAAGTGGCTACAAATAACTGACCCTGTATGCCATTGCCTTACTGAAGTAATTTAAAAGCAAGTGCTCCATGGCAAGTCTGATGGCTCAGAGAGTAAAGGCATTTGCTGCCACCCCTGAGTTCTAGCCCTTGAACCCACATCTCAGCACCCAACTCCACTCATCCAACAAGCCCCCTGTTAGCATGTAGACACTTCTACCTCATCATCCCATTTGGAAACTCCATACTACTCTGCCCACATCATCTTCTGTCCTTGTTACCACAGTTAACAATGCCCTGCTTTGACATGCCTCACTGAAAATATGGAAACAATTTCTGGTGATATCAGTACCTGAATTTGTATAAACTCACATTAAGTATGATCATCTACTCCCCCCATTCCTGCATCCAAGCAGAGAGAAGAACCATCCCCTGCTCACATCAGCCTTGAATAATTTTTTTTTGATTCTATGTCCAGCTCTTCTTTTTAACCTCCACTAAATCTCACTGCTCTATGACCTCACTTTTACCTTTGGATCATCTTCCACACTTGGCTCTTATGGTTTCCATGGTAATATTCTTGGTTATCCTTTTAGACTACATTTCCCACTTGGCTCTGTTGCCCTGGTTAGCACTGTTCAAATTCTTCTCAAGGTCCTATATTCCCCAAGATCAGGTTTCTTGGAAGAGATGTGGTGGCAACCCTCCAGCCATAGTTGCTCTATCCCTGAGAGCAGACACTTGACAAATTCTAGTTATAAAACATTTCTTACAACTTTGTCCTTCTCTCTATTCCTTGACCAATCACAATCCAAATTTTCATTTTATTTTATTGCCTGGAACTATTATAACAATCTATGCCCACTCTGCTTGTCCCCAAACAGCTAAATGCCTGTATTATTCCTTGGAATAAAGTTCCCTCCTTAATTTCTCTTTGTTGCCAAGAGACTAGTAAATCTAAATCATTCCTTTTCTGTACAAAACCCTTTGTCTGAATTAAGTGTATATTATCTCTCATTTTTCTGCTCTCTGTGCCTCCATTCCTCCTAACCCTTTTACTTATCCTTATTGCTACCTCCACAGACAGAAAATAAAAAAGCAAATCTCTGATCACCCTGGCTCCATAGTGCACTCATCCACCGTCCTTTGCTAGAGTTCCCTACCTACCATGAATAATAGTTCTCAAATCTGCTTTCTGTCACATTCTATTTTCCCTTTGCTCCTTTCATCACAGCTACTGATCTCCTGACCTATATAGCCCTGTGCCCACACACCTGTCTTAACCATCACACTGAAAGTTCAAGTACGGAAACTCTACCAACTCCATCATTTTTCTTCATAGCTAGGCATGAAGCATCATGACATATGGGGGGGCACTTCATGGCAGCTGCTTGGTTGCATAGAGTTACTGTGTTCATGGGGATATAAACTGAACATAACAGTTGAAATCCACCTGTTTTGTAAATAAATTTTTTCTTGAGCCACACCCATTCCCATTCACTAAGATGTTAATATTTTTCATATTTCAATGGAAGAGTTGATACAATTCAAATAAACTTGAAATATTTTCTATCCAGCCTTTTATAGAAAAAAATTGACGGCCCTATGTTGAGTCATTGACATGTTCTCAGCAAATATTAAATGTACTTTTTACATAAAAGTGAAATTTTCTCCCTTGATATTCTATTGATCCATAGTTTTCTTAAAAACAAAACAAAACAACAACAACAAAAAAACCATGCATGTTCCCATGCCTTTCATAGGACTGAGGATAGAAGATTCCCATAAATAGGGAAAAATGTATAATTTCTGTTCAAGGACTCTCAAACTGCTCATTTCCTTTCCTGATGCTGTTCACTGTCACAGGCGTGCCTTTTTATGCCAAACTATAGGATAGCTTGAGGGGCTAATTGCTGTAGAAGCATGCGTGTAGAAGATTTAAAATGTAGCAAAAAATATTCCTCAGAGAAATATATTGAAAGTCCCATGTTTTTATGACTTTTCTCTGTCCAGACTCATAAGTCTAAAATAATCAGCCAAGGCCACTGGAAAGAGAGACTTCCGGGCAGATGGAGGAGAAGAATATTTATTCCTTGTTGCTGTGCCAAGGTGTTAATGGAACTGCCCACACACCGTGTGGAGAGAGGGCTGAGCCCAGAATCACTATGCAGATAATACCTGAGTACCCAAGGAGCTTTCTACATGGTAACCACTCCAGAGCCTTTGCACAGATGTTAAAACCTTGGGTGCCTCTGTTGTGGGCACCTTAATTCTGCTAATCGCCCAAGGTAAAGATTAGCTGTTCTTGTCAATTTAATTCAGCTTCAAACAAAGCAACAAGGTCACTATTTCCCCCCTTCCCTGTCTCTCTTGCTCTCTCTCTCTTCCCCAGCAAGCAGTATTGAGTTGTCATGTACCTCTAATAGGCAGCGCGGGGAATCGTTAGTCCACCTCAACGCCCTGACTGATGGGCATTTCACTTCAATCATCTGCCTGTGCAATGGTGGCTCAGTACTATTGACACTGTGTCAGCTTCCAGAGAAGATGCCTTAATCGGCCCTGACACCCTCTGCATTGATTTGACAAGTTACTGTAATGACCTTCTTGTTTTTCTGAAGGATTTCTGTTTACTCCGAGGTGCAGCTGACTAAATGTATGGCATTGTCATGGAAACGCGGCTTTCCTACCAGACTTGGGTAGGGGTATGTGACATGGAAGGAACACTTAATATTTCAATGAACTGCCTTGTCCCAACAAAATGAATTCCAGTCCAATAATTAGACCTAGCCTGAAGAGCCAACCTGAATGACAGATATAAGAGACATGGACAGTACTTGCCACATTTCCAAAATTCATGTTTGGGGGTTCCAGTGGCTAAGAAAGGGTGGTTTATGTGGCCGCCTCTTGGAACTTACACTGTCTGTTGTCTAAAGAGGCACTGCCTCTTGGGTCTTCAGACATACAATAAGAAGAATGGAAGGAATGAGCTCACACTTAGAGAACTCTTCATGCACTTGGCAATGGGCTAGGCACCATTGCACCTAAGAATAAGATGCATACTGCAAATGAGAGCAACTAGCATTATCCTAGACTGCTGGTTCTCAAATAAACAACTCCCTTTCCAATATCTCTGCAACTGGGCATAGCTTATAAAACAACCTCAGTTTACACATACTGTCAGCCAGGTGGCAGTTGTGACACAGTAGAGGAAAACCTTCCACAGACACCTGCTAATGTAAACAAAACAACATTGAAGTGTCTTTTTAAAAAAGTAGTATTTTACATACCAAACCCAGTTCCCCTTCCCTCCTGTCCTCCTGCTCCCTCCTCCTCCTCCCCAGTCCCCCTCCACTACTCAGAGAGGGTGAGGCTTCCCCATGGGGGTCAACAAAGTCTGTCACATCACTTGAGACAGGACCAAGGCCCTCTGCCTCGTTATCTAGTCTGAGCAAGGTATTACTCCATAGGAAATGGGCTCCAAAAAGCCAGTTCATGAACTAGGGATAAATACTGGCTCCACTGCCAGGGGCCCCACAAACCTCCTCCTTTTCTATGACTGGACTCCAGGAGTTCAGCTCGGTGCTTAGCTGTGGATCTCTGCAACTTATCCCATCAGTTTTAGATGAAGGTTCTATAATGACAATTAAGGTAGTCATCAATCCAATTACAAGGGAAGGGCAGGCAGTTAAGATACCCTCTCAATTAATGCTTAGATTCTTAGCTGAAGTCAGCCTTGTGGATTCCTGGGAATTTCCCTAGTGCCTGGTTTCTCACTAATCCTATAACAGCTCCCTCTTTCAACGTATCTTTTTCCTTGCCCTCCCTCTCTGTCCTTTACCCAACTCGATCTTCCCAATGCTTCATGTTTTCCTCCCCACACTCCTTTTTCCCTCCATCTCCCCTCATTTATTAAGGAGATCTTGTCTACTTCCCCTTCCCAGAGAGAGCCAAGTATGTTGAGAGGTATCTAGGTTGTTTCCAGGTTCTGGCTTTTATGAATAAAGAAGCTCTGAAAATAGTTGAGCAAATGTCCTTGTAGTATTGAGTGTGCATCTTTTGGGTATGTGCCCAAGAGTACTATTGCTGGGTATTGAGGTAGATTGAGTCCCAATTTTCTGAGAAACTGGCATACTGATCTCCAAAGTGGCTGTACAAGTTTGCACTCCCACCAGCAATGCAGGAGACTCCCCCTTACTCCAAATCCTCTCCAGAATAAGATTTCATTAGTGTTTTTAATATTAGCCATTCTGACAGGTGTAAGATGATATCTCAGAGTTATTTTGATTTGCATTTCTCTGATGACTAAGGATGTTGAGCAGTTCCGTAAGTGCCTTTCAGCCATTTTAGATTCCTCTGTTCAAAATTCTGTTTAGATCTCTACTCCATTTTAATTGGATTATTTGATATTTTTATATTTAGTTTCTTGAGTTCTTTATATATTTTGTAGATCAGCCCCGTCAGATGTGGGAATGGTGAAGATGTTGTTCCATTCTGTAGACTGCTGTTTTGTCTTCTTGACTGAATCCTTTGCCTTACAGAAGCTTCTCAGTTTCAGGATGTCCCATTTATTAATTGTCATTTTCAGTGTCTGTGCTACTGGTGTTATATTCAGGAAGTGATCTCCTGTGCCAGGGCGTTCAAGGCTACTTCCCATTTTCTCTTCTATGAGGTTCAGTGTGACTGGACTTACATTGAGGTCTTTGATCCACTTGGACTTGAGTTTAGTACATGGGGGTAGAAATGGATATGTTTGCATTCTTCTACATGTCGACATTCATTGAAGATGCTTTCTTTTTTCCATTCTATTATTTTAGCTTCTTTGTCAAAAATCAGGTGGGTGGACTAATATCAGGGTCTTTGATTTGATTCCATTGGTCCACCTGTCCGTTTTTGTGACATAATCAAGCTGTTTCCATTACTACAGCGCTATAGTAGAGCTTGAAGTCAGGGATGGTGATAACCTCTAGAAGTTGCTTTATTATTAAGGATTGTTTTTGGCTATCCTGGGGTTTTTGTTTTTCCATATGAAATTGAGTATTGTTATTTAAGCTTGGTGAAGTATTGTGCTGGGATTTTGTTGGGGATTGCACTGAATCTGTAGATTGCTTTCGGTAAGATTGCCATTTTTACTATGTTGATCCTACCTGTCCAAGATCAAGGGAGATCTTTCCATTTTATAATACCTTTTTCAGTTTCTTTATTGAAAGGCTTACAGTTCTTGTCATACAAGTCTTTAGCTTGTTTGGCTAGAGGTACCCCAAGATGTTTCATCTTGTTTGTGGCTATTATGAAAAATGTTGCTTTATGATTGCTTTCTCAGCCCATTCATCATCTGTATATAGGAGGGCTACTGATTGTTTTGAGTTATTCTTGTAACCTGCCACATTACTGAAGGTGTTTATTAGCTGTAGGAGTTCCCTGGTAGAATTTTTTGGTAACTTATGTAAACTATCATGCCACCAGCAAATAGTGAAAGTTTGATTTCTTCCCTTCCAGTTTGTATCTCCTTGATATCATTTTGTTGTCTTATTGCTTTAGCTAGAACTTCAAGTGCTATATTAAATAAAAATGGAGAGAGTGGACAGCCTTGTCTTGCTCCTGATTTTAATGGAATCATTTAGAGTTTCTCTCTATTTAATTTGATGTTGGCTGTTGGGTTTCTGTATATTGCCTTTATTATATTTAGGTATGTTCCTGTATCCCTGATCTCTCCAAGAACCTTTATCATGAAGGGGTGTTGGATTTTATAAAAACATTTTTCTGCATCTAATGAAATGATCATGTGTTTTTATAATTTTTCTTTCAGTTCGTTTATATGGTGGATTACATTGATGGATTTTTGTATGTGGAACCATCACTGCATCTCTGGGATGAAACCTACCTGTTCATGGTGGATGATTTTTCTGGTTTGTTCTTGTATTAACTTCCCAAATATTTAATTGTGTATTTTTGAATCCATGTTCATGAGGGAGACTGATCTGTAATTCTCTTCTTAGTTGCATCTGTGTGTGGTTTGGGTACCAGGGTAACTATAGCATCGTAAAAAGAGTTTGATAATTTTCCTTCTGTTTCTATTGTGTGCAACAACTTGAGGAGTGATGATATTAACTCTTCTTTGAAATTCTGGTAGAATTTTGTGCTGAAACCATCCAGCTCTGAACTTTTTTTTTTTTGGTTGGAAGACTTTTGATTACTGCTTCTACTTCTTTAAGGGTTATAGGTGTATTTAAATTGTTTCTCTGTTCTTGATTTAATTTTGGTATGTGATCCTATCCAGAAAATTGTCCAGTTACTTTAAATTTTCTAATTTTGTGGTGTACAGGTTCCTGAAAGTATGTCCTGATGATTCTCTGATTTTCTCTGTGTCTGTTGCTATGTCCCCCTTTTCATTTTTGATTTTGTTAATTTGCCTATTCTCCCTCTGACTTTTGGTTAGTTTGGTTAATGGTTGGTCTATCTTGTTGATTTTCTCAAAAGAACCAGTTCTTTGTCTCATTGATTCTTTGTATTGCTTTCTTTATTTCTATTTTATTGATTTCAGCCCTCAATTTGATTATTTATTGGCATCTACTTCTCTTGGATGGCTTTGCTTCTTTTTGTTCTAGAGCTTTCGGGTGTTCTTTTAAGTTGCTAGTGTGAGATTTCTCCAGGTTCTTAATGTAGGCACTTAGTGCTATGAACTTTCCTCTTAGCACTGCTTTCAATGTGTCCCATAAGTTTAACTATGTTGTATATTCATTTTCATTGAATTCTAGGAAGTCTTTATTTGTTTATTTCTTCCTTGACCCAAGAGTGATTCAGTTGAGCATTGTTCAATTTCCATGGGTTTGTGAACTCTCTGTAATTAGTGTTGTTGTTGAATTCCAACTTTTTAAACCATGGTGATCTGATAACATAGAGGGGATTATCCCAATTTTTTTGTATCTGCTGAGATTTGCTTTGTTAACAAGTATGTGATTAATTATTGAGAAGGTTCCATGAGGTGCTGAGAAGAAAGTATATTCTTTTGTGTTTGGGTTCTATAGATGTTTGTGTTCTACAGATGTCTGTTAAACCCATTTGAGTCATAAATCCTGTTAGTTCCTCCATGTCTCTGTTAAGTTTCTGTCTGGCAGTCCTGTCCAATGGTGAGAGAGGGGTATTGACCTTTCCCACTATGTGTGTGGGGTTTGATGTGTGATTTAAGCTTTAGTACTGTTTCCTTTTACAAATGTGGGTGTTCTTATAATTGGGGCATAGATATTCATAGTTAAAACTTCATCTTGATGGACTTGTCCTGTGACAAATATGAAATGTCTTTCTTCATCTCTTTTGATTAACTTTAGTTTGAAGTCTATTTTGCTAGATATTAGGATAGCTACACTAGCTTGTTTCTAATGTCCATTTGATTGGAAAATCTTTTCCCAACCCTTTTCTCTGGGGTAACATACGTTTTGAAGTTGAGGTGTGTTTCTTGTATGTATCAGAAGGGTCGATCCTATTTTCAAGTCCATTCTGCTACCCTGTGTCTTTTTATAGGTGAATTGAAACCATTCATATTAAGAGATATTAATGGTCAGTGATTGTTAGTACCTGTTATTTTTGGTTTTGTTTATGGTGATGGTATTGTGTGTGTTTTCCTTCTTTGGGTTTTGCTGGTGTAAGATTATCTATTGCCTGTGTTTTTGTGGGTGTAACTAGCTTTCTTGGGTTGTAGTTTTTCTTCTAGTACTTTTTGTAGGGCTGGATTTGTGGATAGGCATTGTTTAAATCTGGTTTTGTCATGGAATATCATGTTTTTTCCTTCTATGGTGATTGAAAGCTTTGCTGGGTGTAATAGTCTGGGCTGGCATCTGTGGTTTCTTAGGGTCTGCAGAACATATATCCAGAACATATATCTGGCTTTCAGAGGTTTCATTGAGAAGTCAGGTTTAATTCTGATAGGTCTGCCTTTGTATTTTACTTGGCCTTTTTCCTTTGCAGCTCTTAATATTCTTTCTTCTTTCTGTATACTTACTGTTTTGATCATTGTGTGGCAAGGGGATTTTTTTAATATTTCTTAAGCATTTATTTTTGGGAGGAAGTTTCTAAAAAGGGAATGAAATACAGTATTCTGTGTAAATGATGTGTGTTTATTAAGGCTAGTAAAGAAAGTTGTAGAATCTTCTCTCAAATTTTAGGGCAAAAAATGTCATATATACATTTTCCTATCATAATTTTGCTTCTGATTAGGTAATATGATCATCTAAGCAAACATTTATTTATATGCTGCTTTTAGTAAAAGAATTCCTAGATGTTTTCAAACAAATAAAAATTTAAGACTCCCTAAAACCAGACAACAGCTAACACATTTTATTTCGATCAAATGTATCAAGTGGCTGCTGAATCAGAGTAAAATTAATAAACTCCAAGTTGCCCAAGCTTTCAGGTACATTTCTCTGGCACGGTTGAAGTGATCAAAGGGAAAGCGAAGCATGGGACATGCAAGGATTACACTTTGAGAGTTGATTGAGTCTTTAATGACTGGTCTCACATGGCTATAGATGACCTGAAAATTGCAGAGAGTAGAAGATGCAACAGCCCCCTTCCCACAAGTGAAGGATTATTCTGGGAAGATTCCTACAGAGCTCAATGACCATGACAAATTGACATGGACTCCAATTAATTATTCATCCAGAAAAACTCCTGAGAGAAATCAACAAAAGTCAAACAGTAACACACAGAAGAAATGGTCTAAGGCCAAGAGTGGTTGATGCTTCTCCTGTCAGAATTGTCCGCCTTCCTCCCAGGACATGGTATCACAGCTGGTAGAGAGCATGGCCTCCTTCAACTGCATTCATTGTTTGCAAGGGGACGTTTTGGTGCAGTCTATTTGGTGTTCTGTAAGCTTCTATACTTTCAAAAGCATGTCCTTCTTTAGGTTGGGAAAGTTTTCTTCTATGATTTTGCTGAGTATCTTTTCTGTACTTTTGAGCTCGACTTCTTCTCCTTTTATTCCTATTGTTCTTAAGTTTGGTCTTTTGATGGTGTCCCAAATTTCCTGAATATATTGTTGGATTAATATTTTCTTTGGCTGATAAATCTATTTCCTCTGTTGTATCTTCAACACATTTTATTCTGTTGGTTATTCTTCCATTTGTAGTTCCTGATCATTTACCCAGATTTTTCATTTTTAGAATTGCCTTGGTTTGTGTTTTCTTTATTTTCTCTATTTCAGTTTTTAAATCTTGAACCATTTATTTTGCCTGCTTATTTCTTCGATTTTTTTTTCATTTAAAAATTTACACTTTCTCCCCTCCTCCTATTCCCCTCCTGCTCCCCCACTCACCCTCCTCCCTCCCCCTCCCTCCTTAAGAG
>LOEQ01003720.1:14244-25580 GCA_001685075.1 Bramus lutescens | reverse complement strand
AAAAAAGAAATGGAAGCAGAACGTGGTGGATGGGAGGCAGAAACAGAAAGGTCCCGGGGCTTTCTAGCTGCACCAGTAAACTCCAGGTTCAATGAGAGAACCTGACTCAAATAATGGAGAGGGAGTTTGTTTTATTTTTGATTTTTTTCAAACAGGGTTTCTCTGTATAGCCCTGGCTGTCCATGAACTTGCTCTGTAGATTAGGCTGGTCTCGAACTCACAGGGATCCATCTGCCTCTGGGATTAAAGGTATGTGCCATCACACCTGGCTCTGGAGAGGGAGTTTGGTTTGGCTGACACCTGCCATCAGTTTCTGACTTCCAAATACACTTACACCTGCACACATGTGTGCACACATATACACATGCACAAGCTTATTAGTAGGACTTCAGAGCCTCCAAAGGAAAAGCACAGTTGGCATCCTTGGAGTCACATGGGTGACTGTGTTGCCATTTGCATCTGAAATACTATTTTAAATTAAAGGCCATGTTGTCTGGATATCCTTTGAGCTATTATTTATACCAAGGACCCACAGTCAACCGCTTCAACCCAGAATGACAGTCTCAGCCCTTCCTAGCTTGGGCCACACCAGAAGCCATTTGTTAGCCGAGAAAACAGCCAGCAAAGCACAAGCTGTTTGCTTCTTTAAGTTCCCTTGTACACTGCTGGATTCAATTAATAATTGGTTCTTTTCCAAATAAATGAGTAGCCAACCGAATTCAGTCCCTTTTCTTTGCAAAAATTGCTCTGTGTATAACCACAGAATAAATGTCTCATTCAACACAAAATTCCCCTGTTATTATTTGCAGCAAGCTGGGGTTTCTCTTTTAAAACTAACTGCATTTTGAGTGCCAGGCCTCCTCTGGTGATGGAGAACAGTCTGAGCCACACAGAAGCGACCTCACATGAGGGATTAGAGGGGCACAGGATTTGAAAATCTCTTCCCTTCATGCTCTGCCCCTGGTGTCCTGAGGAGGAAAAGAATCCGAGGACCTGGGGTCCAAATTGACAGCAACATTTTCATGGTTTCCTTTGCTTAGGCACGAGGGTCAAGGAAATGAAGAGAAATGAATTGTTCCCTCACCCTTTCCTTCCCATCCTCAGAAAAATATGGGACTGATTTTCCTCACACCGTCAGGTACAGAAGAGTCCTGGGAAACATGAGCGGGGGTGGCCTCCCCTTGGATAGGCACAGAAGGACCCCTCAGTGAGAGAAAAAGGAATATGACCTTTGAAGTCTCACTGTAGAGCACTGTAGCTCCGAGAAGCCCTCCCCAGTGAACCTTCCATGCACTCTGTACATTTTATAGCTGTAAAGAATAAGACCCAAATGAAACCAACTTCTTGGTAACAAAACTGTTTTTCAATTATTAAAAGATTATTTTAATTAGTAAATGATAATTACATATATGTATGTGCTATGGTGATATAGATAAATATATTTCACCTGCATACAGACACACACGCATATATGAACGATTAATTTAAACTGAATGACATATCTATTACCACATACACTTAGCATGTGCTTAAACTTAAAAAAAATCATCTTGGGGCTAAGTTGGCGGTTCAGTGTGTAAACCACCAAGTTGTGCAAGGGTGAAGAGCTGAGTTCGGGTGCTCAGCAGCTGTGCTGGCCGTGGCAGCATGTGCTCGTAACTGTAAGAGACAGGCAGAAGAATCCGGGGATTTTATGGTTTGCCAGCATTGCTAAGTCGGGGATCTCCAGGAGCAGTGGGAGGTCCTGTTTCAAAAGTAAGGTGGAAAGCTATAGAGGAAGACACTTGGCATTGCCATCTGGCCTCCACATACACAGGTATGGGTGAGTGTACTGGCATACATAAGTGTGTGTGTGTTCACCAACACACAACATCTCACAATTTATCTCTACACTGACAACCTACCAGAGAAAGAGAAAGAATGGCTAAACAGACACATCCACAAAAGACCTCAATACTTTCTGTCTAAATGAGGTCTTCCCACAATTCATGTGAGAATTAGGTGAGATCTTGAGTTCATTGCACGGTCTGAAACATGTTCTATTATGGACTTGCCCACCCTTATTTTTTCAGTTCTTTGATTACCATGTGCACAGCAAACTATATCTTATTTTTTTAACTTAAAGAGGTCATTTGTTTGGTGTGACCATTTAAAAATCCAACAAGGACTCTTGTAACCCTGTGGCAGTGTTTCTTCTCTTTTTTCATTTTCCATATAACTTCAAGATAACAGAGAAGTCCAGGTCTCCCTGAACCTTTCTGAAGTCCTTGTATCCTTTACTTCAGTCTCTATGATGTTAGAGTACCTCCCTGTTGGAAGACAAAGCCTTGTACTGAGGAAAAATAACCCACAAGAGAGACCCATTATAGGTACCAAAAATGAATGACCCAAGTCCATGCTACAGCCTTGGCACATTGCCAAAAGACACCTCCAATTATATTACTAAAGAGAAAGAAAAATATCTCCCCCGTAGATCATATTCTCTTCCTACTATTTTGTTATAAAGCATCGTTATCCCAAGCGCTTTCTTGAATGTGCCATGCTTTCAAGCTCCTGGGCTAGCACAGTGAGGATGGAAAGGGATTGAATTTGCAAATGTCGGCCCCCATCATCCATCTCCCCTCATTCTAACAATACACATTCGAGGTTCAGCAATCGGAGTTATATATTTTTCCTTAATGTTGTTGTAAGGTAATGGTTCTCTTATCTGAAATTCATCAGCCTGCTATAAATTTAAACTCCATTACTGCCAATAGAGGAAAGCTAAGCACCAAGCCACTTTCAATAAATTTGCACTTATGCAATTGAACTGATATGGCCTCCCAGGAAAAGGTGAAACTCATCTTGAGATATTTAAGTTAGTCTGAGTCACTGCTTTGTCTCGTGTTAAATTGGATCCATCAAGAGATATCAGGGCAGCACTTGTCAGTCCTGAGTTAGAAGAAGAGATTTCAGACCCCCAACCCCCAAAAAATTCTGTCTCCAGCATTTATTATTAGATGGCATAATGGTGAGGAGCCACTGGATTGCTCTGTTACTTGGCACAACTAAATGCTGCAAATGGAAGCCCTGATGAATGAGTATTTTTATGAACGATGTTAATCAGGAGCAGACCGGCCCAAATCCTGGGTGTTCCTCCTGTCCTATTACAAAGCAGTAAGTGAGCATGTGTGTGCACTCAAAGCCAAGAGGATAATCAAAGCATGTATACATGGTACCTGCAACCATCCAGGCTACAGTTGCTTAAAATCTTTTGTTTCTGATGAGGAAAATAAAGTTCTGGGTGTGAAGTGACTACCCTCCTCTGTCTGGGTAGATATCAAAACAGCTATGTCTTGGTATCAGGCCCTCCAGGCCTGTGGTTTTGGTAGCTGAGTTCAAGATGCATCTAATTCAGTAGCTTCAAGAAGATGGTGAAGACCCCCTGTTGAAGAGCTCAGAGTTGAGGGGGGATGGCTCAGTCAGCAAAGTGCCTGCCTTGCAAGTGTGAAGATTTGAGTTTGATCCCCGAAACCTTTTTTGATTTTGTGTTGTTTTTTAAAATAAACTCCAGGCATGATGGCATATGCTTGCAACCCTGCACTAGGCAGGCAGAAACCTTGGAGTTCACTGGCCATTGAGCAAGCCTAGGCTATTGGGTGAGGTCTAGGCTAGTAAGAAAGCCAGTCTCAAAGAACAAAACAGAACAAAACAAGAGCAAAGGTGCCTGAGAAACAGTGGCCAAGGCAATTCTCTGGCCTCCGTATTCACATACATGTATACATATTCACACATTCATCTGTACAGACACATGTGCCTGTATATTCACACACACACACACACACACACACTCGCAGAAAAAGTATACCTTAGTTGAGCTGAATGGAGAGAATGAATTATGCAGAGTCACTGCTGTGGCCTTAGATAGGAGGTGTCCTGAGGACTCTCATCTGAAAGGATTTCAGTTTTCAGCTTTCGGAAGGAAGGGAGCTGGCCAATTAAACTGGATGGTTTGGCCAGCATGAGACAGGGAGACTGACCAACAATCAGCTATTGAGGAGCAGGTTTCGGGGTTCAGAAATTTAAGATGAGTTCTATTTATTGTTGAGAAAATTCTCGCATCTCTCTGAGGACTTGGCATGGGAACTTTATCTCCATGGGCATAATGAGCATGCTACAGGTTTCAGAAGCTTAGCTGTCACACATACACACACGCACACACATTTGCCTCTCCAAGTTCTCCTCCTACCCACCCCCAGCCTTGGTACCCACGCTAAGGCCAGAACTGGCATTGCACACCAGTCACAAGAACTGAACAGTGTTTGACTTAATTGGATGATATACATTATTCATGAGCCTTGAGTCTACGATGCTTTTGGCATTCATGGGGGGGGGGATGTGAAACAAGGCATTAGTTTTCTTGGTACAAAACATTCCATATTAAACTTCGTTTGGCAATCCACTTTTCAATGTGAGAAATTAGAAATGCTTCTAAGAAAAGTGAGGGACTGTGAAGTAGCTGGAAACAAGCAGAGACTTCAAGGAAAGATCAGGAAAGAGTAAGAGGTGAGACTTCCCAAGTTCTCGGTATAGCAAAAATGGGTTGGTTGATGAAAAAAGCATGTTGATAATGACAAACATTTTTGTGGATATACATATAATTACATATTTATATTGTATATGATTATGATTATATGTGAATATAGGTTATACTTATCATGTTTTATAAATGTATACATATATCTCCTCAAAATTTATTTCAAATCACTGAGTTTGGAGAGTTTTCACTCCATCTCATGTTTATACAAACTAAAAGGCATCATTGAGAGACAAAAGAAACTTCCTTTTGGGCTATACGATACCCATTTTCATTTCACTTAGGACAAACTTCAAACTATCAGAATCATTTGCAGACTTCAGGTTCAGTTCCACACTGTCCTTTCACCATTGTGTTGAGGTTCCTCGGATCAAGATTATCTAAGGCAATCACTTTATTTTAGGGGTGAGGAAACTAAGGCACAAGGATGACCCTGGAGTTCCTCGTGTGTCAGTGAGTGAGAGCCTGAGGATTTGGGATTTATTGTACTACCCTCACCATATGAAAAACTCATTTGTTTTGAAGTCAAACAATTATGAGTCCTTGACAGCTTCAAGTCTGGAATCCTAAGCAAGTTTCTCGGTTGTAAGTATCAGTGTTTCGGTGTCTACAGGCTCCTGCTGTTAAGTCCAAGGACACAATTTTCATTCCTGGACCCTTCATGGTAAAATTGTACTCATACCTCCACACATGTGTGCATCCATGCATGTGTGCACATACACAGTATACACACATACACATAGAGTAAGTAGACATAATTTTAAAAGACATTGATTTCTTCCTGTTTTTGTTTATTCAGTTGTAAAATGAAGATAAATTATATACCTTTTCATGAAATTTATAGAAGATAACCTCCAGGTTGTTGTAGAACAGTGCTGGACATCTGGTCGACCTTTATAAGCATTTGACAGGTTTATCTGTTTTTCATTGTTTTTATAGAGTCTGAAGACATACCCCCCTGGGATGTTCCTTTTTTGGTTTTTCAAGGCAGGGTTTCTTTGTAGCGTTGGAGCCTGTCCTGAAACTAGCTCTTGTAGACCAGGCTGGCCTCGAACAGAGATCCTCCTGCTTCTGCCCCCCCAGACTAAAGGGAGGGACTAAAGGCATGTTCCACCACTGCCCCTCCCCAGGATATTCTTACTATTGCTCTCTAGTTAGTGTGTAGTGGGGAAATTTAGCTAAATTAGTTCCATGTTTGATATTTAGTTCTTAGATCAAATGTAACTTTCAGTCATATTATTGTATTTTCCATGCATAATTCAGTCAATAGGTGGTTAGTAATGATATACAACATGTTTTTACATGATAGAGCCATCAGCAACATGCTATCATTTACCATGCCCCTATTAAGTAATGCCATGAGAGCCAGTGTCAATTCCGGGATTTTGTGGTGCAGAACAGTTGCACGTATGAAAATACTGACAAGGTAAGCTCCCCTGAGAGACAGTGGTTGATGCTCATAGTACCCAGCTGGTGTCAGGATTCCAGTTTAGTAGACTATGAATGAGTTTTGCCAGGAGATGTTGATGAACCTGTAGTGCAGCAACCACAGGCTGAAGGTTGGAAAAGAATCTTCACATGGCCATCGTCTATCCACCTAGCGGACATCCCAGTAGCCTGGCCCTTTCAAGCAGATCTAGGCCCATTGCTTTGGTTGAACTTTCACAGGAGCAGAATGGATAGGCTGCCAGGTTGGTGAGTATTTCATCAGAGAAGTCCCCAAAGCTGGAATGAAGTGATTGCCTGTCACCCAGGGTATGAAGCATGGCCCAAAAGGCTCATCACAAGAGTGAAAGAAATTTCTTTGAAGTTTACCATTAAAATTCATGTCCATTTACATTCAACTTTAAGGTATAGGCCTGTTTATTTTAATGCACATTTGCCTCTTAAATCTTAGGAAAATAGGCATTCTGAGAAAATGCTCCATGTTTGCTTTGTGTGTTAGGATGCCCAGGCTCACAGCTGTGCAGCTCTGATTAGAAAAAGGGGGTGGAGGGGCTCTCTTTGCCTAGGCTGCTCCCCAAATCTCAGGTCAAACAAAAGTGTATGCAGCACCTCTGGTCTATTGTCACTGGGGCACAGCTGATGGGCCTCAGTGAGGGTGTGTCTGCTGATGACCTTCTGACCCATCTGTCAGTGTTTCTTAAGGAACCGTCGAGGACACTCGCTTCCCTATTAAAACCTTAAGATCAGCCGAACTCATTTCTCTTCTGTCCAAGTATATTAATTTCTGCTTCTGTAATGAGATACAGAAGGGGAAAGGGAGAAGAGTGATTGGGCATGATGAGTTATGGAGCTTGCCTTCTCATCAGCGATGTAAAACAGCTCGAGCTCTATTTACTGCTGCTCTCAGCAGGATCGATAAATAACACTTCAATGACACCGAGAGGGAAAGTGTATACTTACAGAAACCAAGAGAGCCAGAAGGAGAAGCAAACGACATCCCTTTTTCCTCTTGCTTTGCTGAGAGTCACCTTTTCATGGCCAAAGGATGGGTGACATAATTTGGTTTGTATTTTAGAAAAGGGCTACATACCCCTCTTCAGGGAACTCAAGAATAGTATCAGGTTAAGAACATAAAGGGGCCTAAGTCTCTATGACCTCCCCCTGTGTAATCATACTTCCCTGTGATCCATGAGCTCTCACCTGACCCAAGTGGGCAACAGAGCCATTTTCTATGATGACTTAGAGAAGGTATTTGCTTCCTGGTTCATGTTAGAGTGTGTCCAGAGATAATTTGGAGCCATAGGATAAGCAGGGGCTTGCTGAATGGCTGAGAGGATGCTGAGCCCTAAGAAAGCCCTGCTCAGACCTACTGGTTGGAATGGTCAATGAGGAAGAGATGGGTAGCAATGCTGGAAGGCATCACAGTACTATCAACAAGAGGCTGGTAGCACCATCACAGAAGTCTCATGCTTTGTGGCATATGGGCTCCACGGAACTTCTGATGGGCATCCAGCTGGCGTGGTTATCCCAAGCATGGGAGGCGGTACCTCTGCCTGTGCTCTGTGGACAGCAGCATGGTAAGCCTCCCCTGAAAGCTGACCAAGGGAACTGTTTCATCTTTGGAGAATAAAATATTTCTCTCTATTTTATTTGCATTACCTTTTCTGATTTTCTTGACAGTTTACTAGCATATACATTTTGGCTAAAAGCTGTCAGTGTCTGAGGGTGGTGTATAGCTCTTCTATATCACAGAGTCTTGGTGGCATTTTTAGAAGTTTGGGCAAAAATCAATTGTAGTTTCATGAGTTTTTGTGAGAGAGAAGGAAAGAGAAGCAGAGAGGTCATTAAGGCAAGAGTGATGATTAATGGTGGGCAGAGAGAGGGAGAGATGGGTAAGAAGACAGCATGGGAGCAAAGAGGAGGTGGGGGATGAGAGGGCAGGCAGGGACTTGGGCAACAGGGAGGGAAGAGGGCCATGACTAAGACTGTTCAGCAAATCTTCAGTCTTGCTTGCTCTGATTCCAAGTTATAAAGACTGCTAACTGGGTGGAAAACAACATTCAGAAACCAGGAACTCTTTTTCAGACACCGTGTCAAAAGAGCAGCATGATACAGAATGGTGGGGCACATATTCGAACCCCAACATCACTCAGGGAAGTCAAATGAAGCCCCTCTGGTTTTCATTTCAGAATGCAAAGGGAAATGCCCTGTTGGTAGGACTGGGTGCATACACAGTGTCTCGGTGAAAGCCAATATGGGTACTGACATTTCTAATCCTCAACCTGTAGGCCACGTCTGGTTTTTGTCTGTTTGTTTGTTTGATTTTTAATTCGGAATCACAGAAGCTGACTGTCTAGGACAGTGATTCTCAACCTTCGTAGCGCTGCAGCCCTTTAATACAGTTCCTCACGTTGTCGTGACCCAACCATGCAATTATTTCCTAACTGTAATTTTGCTACTCTTATGAATTATAAAGTAAATATCTTTTATGAAGAATATTTGATATATGAGCTCTAATGGGATAACAACCCACAGGTTAAAGAACCAGGTGACCTAGGGCCACATGACCAGGAATGCAGAAGGCAGAATTTGACCTCAGGATTTCATCTGGCTCCACAGCCTGGGAGTTTGACCCCTAGGATTGGCCTCATATACTCTGATACGGTTCATTTGTTCAGTAGATATCTATAGAACATCTGTTGGTCTCCTTCAGTTACCTGCCACAAAGGATATGTCTAAGGAAAACAAACAAACAAACAAAACACCAAAATTCCAAAACCCCACACTGCACCCTGAAGTTAATGAGACCTCACACTTTCTGCTCCTTGTTTGGGTGTTAGTCTCCATACTCCTAAGGGGTGAGACAGAGGCAGGAGGAGAGTGTATGGATGCGAAAGGAACACTGTTCTGGACAGGAAAGTGAGACAGCTAACATGACCACAAGGTCTCCAGGTGGGAAGGCAGGAAGAGAAGCAAGGGCCACAGGCCGTGCTGAGCAGATATCTCTCAGAGCTGAGAACGAAACAGGGAAAGGAGGTGGTAGAGGCAAAGCAACAGGTCTTTGGAGGGTCCAGGCCTCAGTCATGTAACAGCAAACACAAGGAAGAAGATCCTTCTGTAGCGTGCTGGGAAGGGAATAAGCACCTCAGTTTTCTTCTGCTGAGAAACATGCTTCACATATTTCACAATATTTCAAGGTGGCTGGTCATTAATTTGGAAGGACAGAATACTGGGGCTTGAAGAAAGATGTGGTAAAGTGTTCAAATTTCTTGTCCACAGCAGCACAGTCTCAAAGAGACTAGCTGGTCTCCCAGGACCTGGTGAGCTTTTTTCCTCATCAGGCATCGGTAGGAGGACCCTCAACACCTGCTCTGTCTCTTCTTCTTAGCATGATATATGTCAGGCCTCCAGCTTGTTAACCACTGATTTGGCCATCATTAGTTCCTGCTTTGCTGACTACCACATTCATCATAACTTAATACATTACCATACCAACGAATGGTGGTTCAGAGGTGTTCTTCTATTGGAGCATGTTTCAATTTAAAGTGACACACTAATCTAACTTGCCCCATCCTTTGACTCAGTGTCAACAGTGCCTGGGATAACAGGCAGCATGCAGTCTATTAGCAATTTTAAAGTGAATCACTATTAGTCTGTCATCTTCACATTCATTTACCACAGTCTCCTATGGTCTAGCTGCATCTTGCCTATGTGCTTGGATTTGGTTCTTGAAGTCTTGCATACCGAGCACCTCGGTCATGACGCATGAAATGTGCACACATCCTTCCTTGAAAATATGTATGAGATGTGTAGTAAAAATTAAACAACAATGACATGGCTAATTCTCCTCCAATGTTCATAATTTCATTCATTTTTAACAGTGAAAATGTAATAGTTTGAAGAGGAGTTGGGGAAAATGCATTGGGTTTTGTTTGTTATAATCATTTTGAAAGAGTCCTTATTTTTTCATATTTTGAGGTAGGGTTTCAATATTTAACCTTGGTTGGATTAGATTTCATCACATAGACTAAGTTGTCTTCCAACTCACAGAATTACCCCTGCCTCTGCCCCCTGAATGTGGGGATTAAAGCATGTGCTGCCATTCCTGGCTATTTTTATTTTTATTTTACTTGTATGTGTGTGAGAGAGACAGAGACAAATGAGAGAGAGAGAGAGAGAGAGAGAGAGAGAGAGAGAGTCCCAAAGAGATACATAGTCCCAAGTGTGAAGGAACCTGTGAAGGCCGGAAGAGGGCAGCAGATTGGCTGGAGCTGGAGTTACAGGTGGCTGCCAACTGCCCAGTGTGAGTTCTGGAAAACAAACTTGTGTTCTCTGGAAGACTCACATCGTTTAACCACTGAGCCTCCAATCTCTTCAAGCCCTGATGCTCTTTTCTGAGAGGAAGAGTGGGAGAGGCTGTCACTGGTCACCAGACCATGAGAGGGAAATCTCCCTTGACCTTTTTGTGATTAAAGTAGTAGCTATGGTTTTTGTGGCACCCAAGAATCCAAAACCATAGAGCTAGCATATGCACTTGATCAGTGGCCAAGTGGATATTTTAGAAACTTGCCTGAAAGCACTGCTAATTCAATTAGCCACAGAAGCACTTCATGTATTTGAAAAAGAAATGTGGAGTATGTTCACAGGTGTAAGCACAGACACATCCATGAGATAGGAGCCGTGTGGATCCTTGTAGTCCCATGATCGTTTCTTCTATTTTGCCCTGCCCCCAGTCTTTCCAGGGTCATCTCTATACACTATTCATTCTACATACATACATACATATATAATATATTGATAAAAGGGAAAACTAGATTTCAACTTCTCTGTGTTAATGTAACCACTCCTTTTAGCTCTTGTTACAATTGGCCTTAAGCACTCTTAGATGACAGCCTGGTTTATACACCCAAAAATTTATCAGCTGCCTGGGATTTGGCTTTTTGTAGCATTGCTGTGTCCATCCCAGCATATCAGGATGGACAATGCAAATGTTTGAGATCTTATGGTATTGTCACACATTAAATTTCTTCAGTTTGGGTTTGCTTAGTCTTATTTGAAACAAGTAATGGGAAATCCAGCTTGGGGTTCTCTCTCTGTGTGAGAGTGTCCTTCTTTGATAAGGTCTCTACTGGTGGTTAGTTAGATGGTGGCTAGCATCCCCAGGCTTCACTCTAGTGGTTTGTGATTTAAAAAGATGATAAACACTACTCCATTCAGTGTCATATGTAGAATATTAAAAAAGAGGGGGAAGTGGTACAGGAGAATTGGCTGTATTCTGTCAATCATGTTTTAAATAAACACTGATTGGCCAGGC
>LOEQ01003719.1:98848-128054 GCA_001685075.1 Bramus lutescens | reverse complement strand
GTTTGTAATTTTGAATGTTTCAGATTTTAGATGCCCAACTGGTAAAATCTACCCAGATATTCCAAAACCTACCAGTCTGAAGCCTAAAACATGCCTGCTCTCAAGCACCTCACACAGTCTCTCCTTTATCTTCTACCCTGAGCCCTAACAGCCTACTCATWCAATTTTACTTGATCAYTTTTTACTTGTGATTAAATTTGTCAGGCCGTCTTCCCCTGCTTCACCCTCCACCAACTGTCTTGCTCCTGTTTAGAATGGTTCAGCCTCCTTATACCTGTCATCTTAAGACTTCCCTTATATCCATCCAATTTGGTATAACCTGTTTGGGAAAATGCACACAAGACAAAGTTTTACTGTATTCTGTTAGTACAAATTTATAAATTGTTGCTGATCTGAAATTTCACGGTGAAGTCTCTTTTTTCGATGAAGTCTCTTGATGGAGTCTTTTCACTCATTATGGTGATGGCTTGTTCTTCAGTAATGAGCACTCTTTTTATGGTTTGACTTTTATGGTTACCATCTCTCCTTTGCCTCTGTTTTCCTTTCCTAGAATTCCTATTCATTATTTGATGTTAGGGTGTCTAAATTTATTTTCTGATTTTAATTTCAAAGTTACTTCTATTTCTGGGCTTTTTATAATTTATTATTCATTCTCTGCCTCTGGAAGCATCCTTTTCCTTCTCAAATATTCCCTCTTCCATTTAATTAAGTCACTTGTAACTTGTTTGTGCCTCGTTGTAGCCTCAGTATTTCTGTTACAGGCTTTCAAAAAAGGACACAAATATACCATACAATAATTTCCCTCATAAAATACCAAAAGATGGTCATTGCTAGCCTAATAATAGGATCCAAGTACTAAAAGACATCTACTGAGAGCTGAAGGCTATAACTAAACTAATGATCGTGCCTTGACCTAACTGTTATGGAGCCACTGGCAAAATCAAAGTGATCCCTCCCTGTCAATAGGGAATGTGTTCCAACATCCCTGAAGGTGCCTAAAATATCAAATAGTGGTAATCTCTGTACCTGCTGTGGGTTTTTTTTCTATATGTTCACAAAGCCACATTTATAGATTAAAAATAGTAAGAGATTATAAATAGTAACTAAGAGTAGAAGATCACACTGATCAGAGTTATATGAATTGATCTCAGCACACCTTACTGTACTGTGATATGAGATGAGTTATGAGGCAGATAATTATAATAACACTTAATAAATTAATGTATTATTCTTACTAGAATTTCCTTTTTAATATTTTCATAACATAGTTGACCATGGGTAACTGAAAACCATGAAAAAGAAATGGCAATGACAGATGGGGTAGAAGATGCTACTGTCCATATGCAGGCCAGAAAATACAATCTGAAAAAGAAATAGAAAAGTGCATATTATATAACCATATAGAGAGGGAAAGATCTGAAGAACAGTTAGGTGGTAGCATACAAATCTAGCGCTCTAGAGGCTGAGGCAAGAGGAGCCATAGGCCAGGTCTATCAGAGCCTGTGTTAAGCCACAAAAAGAAAATGCAATAATTAGGAAACTCTATTAAAATGGTGGGTGCCAGGTGATTTTTTTCTTTTAAATACCAATTTTTTGAAACAATATCTCATGTTTCACAGGCTAGCTAGCCTGGAACTTCCTCTGTAGCCAAGGATGACTTTGACTTTCTGATCTTTCTCCTGCGTGCTGCTGGGCATGTGGACCTGTACCACAATGCCGTGTTTTCTCAGTGCTGTGGATGGAACCCAGGGATCTGGGCATGCATGGCAGCACTCCACCAATTATGCTGTGCCCCAGCCCTTAAATGTCTTTCTTTTACAATGAAAAGAACAAGCTAGAACTGGAGAGATGGCTCAGCAGTTTAGAGCACTTTGCTCTTGCAGAGGACTTAGTTTTAGTCCCTGGCACCAACATGGTACCTCATAGCTTTCCATAACTCCAGTTCCGGAGATCTGATACCCTCTTCTAGCCTCTGAACATATGAGGCACAAATGTGTACACATACACACATGCAGACAAAATACTCATACATATTAAATAAATAATTTTTATAGGAACAAGATAATTCCTGGACTGTATTCCTTCACATAAGTTTAACTTAACCTTTCTAATTACTGTTAGTGCTGACTTTTGGTTGCACTGAGATAACAGTTGATACAAGATTAATTGCAATGCATAGTATACTGTGAATGTATTGAAGGTGAAGTTTATGCCGAAAGCGCCTGAGTAACCTGTTGTTGGCTTCATTGTGGCCTTTACAGTGAACTGCTGGATGTATGGACGGAACTGCAGGATATTCATGATGCACATGGCTTGAGATACCAGTGGGGTGGCTCCCATAGCAACAAGAAGCTTTTGTGTTCCTTGGGAATAGACACTCGAAACATTGTGAGTTTGTCAGAATCTTGGAAAACCTTTTAATCAACCTATGTATTTTTTAAATTTACTATTCAGTTTAAGCTGTGATTATCTAGCTCTACAGAGAAATGGTGGCTTGAATGTTCTCTTATTTTGAATGTGGCAATTTTAAGACACTAATGTTCCTCTAAAGTCAGTGGCCTTTTTTTTCTTTAAGATTGATTGATTGATTGTGTATAGTCATAAGACAGACAAACGTACTGACGTGAGGTCTTCTTCTAGAGTTTATAGATGGTTGTGAGCCACCATGTGGTTGCTGGGAATTGAATTTAGGACCTCTGAAAGAGCTGCCAGTGCTCTTAACCACTAAGCCATCTCTCCAGCCCAAGTCAGTGGTTCTCAACCTTCCTAACACTGTGGCCCTTTAATACAGTTCCTCATGTTGCAGTGAGCCCCAATCATAAAATTATTTTTGTTGCTGCTTCATAACTCTAATTTTGCTACTGTTATGAATCATAATGTAAATACCTGATATGCAGATTATCTGATAGGCGACCCCTCTGAAAGGGTTGTTTGACTGCAAAGAAATTGCAGCTCATAAGTTAAGAACCACTGCTCTAAGTATTTTTTAGAAAAGTTTTGTTTTTCCTTAACTGTAAAATGAAAAATTGGACTGGGTTATATATATATATATATATACACACATTTATATATGTGCACACATGTAGTATATGTCTATATGAGCCCATAGGAAAGCTTGTTTATTCTGTTCATCATTCACAGTGTAATAAAAACATTGTAAGCATATTAGAAGCAATTTCATGACAGACAAATCATTAAATACATCTTTTTTCTCCCTAATACAAACATAGCTGTTCACTGGCAATAAGAAGCAACCTGTTATAGTACCCATGTATGCAGCAGGATTGGTAAGTACAGACTATTTCTGCATATATTCATCTTTATCATGTTTAATTTCTAAATCGTTTTATAGCATGACAAAAATGTTTGTTTTGAAATACAGTCTTTGTATGTAGACCTGGCTGACATAGAATTCTTTATGTAGAACAGTCTGGCCTTGACTTAGAGATTCACCTGTCTGACTTTGCCTCCAGAGTGCTTAAAATTAAAGATATGCATCACCACACTTGCCAGAAAGTGGTGGTGGTAGTTTGGGTTGGTTTGGTTTTGGTTTTTTTTCTTGTTGTTTCTTTTTGGGTTTTGTTTTGTTTTGTTTTGTTTTTTGAGGGGGGTGGTTTGTTTTTCCAGACAGGATTTCTCAGTGTTATCAGCCTTGGCTGCCCTGGAACTCACTGTGTAGACCAGGCTAGCCTCAAGCTCACAGAGATCTGCGTGCCTCTGCCTCCTGAGTGCTGGGATTAAAGGCATGTGCTGCCACCACCACCTACCTTGCATGGTGCTGACTCTGGTCTCACCCTCTTAAGGCAGTACTGAATCTGAGCCATCTCCCCAGCTTGTCTTTTCTAAATTTTTAAAAAGAAAAAAGAAAAAGAAGTGCCTGGAACCTTTGAGATATGTTTTTAATTCATTATTGATTTTAAATAAAACAACATTGAGGCTATGGATGTCCAAAAGAGCTTGAAAATACCAAATTATAGTACATGAAAATGAGCCGCAACCTTAGAGTTTCCATTAATGTTGTAATATTTTTAATGTGTTAATTTAATTTTTTCAGATGCTAGGTAGATCTGGCAAATGGGCATTTTTCATTTTATTCTTTAGCAAGATTCAGTCACATTTTGAAGCTTTTCGTGGAGTGAATACACTTGTGTGATCAATGCGCATGTGGGTGCAGGTACATAGACCAAAGGAGAACATAATCCTGCCTTCTTCCTTTGGGACAGAGTGCTCCCTGAACCTGGAAATAGGCCGTAGGCCAGCAAGCTCCAGCAGTGCTCCTGTGTCCAGCACTCACAATGCATGCATGAACAGCCTCACCCACCTTTTTAGGTGGGTCCTCAGGCTTGCACAGCAAGCATTTAGAGCCATCTTCCCAGCTTCTCACATTTTAAAGTTTGATGTTTGTGGTTTGGGGGTGAATTATTGCTAAATGAAAATATCCTATTTGTTAGACTAAAAATGTCATGTTATTATAAGGAATAAACTGAATTTAAGGGAAAATACTGTAAACACTAAAGAAAGCTGGGTGTGGTGGAGCAGACCTAGAATCCCAGCACTGAGGCGGTGGATGCTGGAGAATCAGGAGGAGTTCAGAGCCATCCTTTATCACAGCTAGTTCAAGACTAACTTGGGCTGCATGAGACCTTGTCTCAATGAAAGAAAAAGTAAAGAATCATAAAACAGTCTAAATTCTACCACCTTTATGTGCATATAAGTGCAACTTGACTTTTTTTATCCACATTTTATTTTTTGTGAATAGGCTCTAATTTTATTGATACTGAAGTAGAACACTGTGATTTATTTTTGCAGTTTGTTGTGGAATTTTCTGTGCCCAAGCTTTCTTACCAATTTGTATGCTTTTCTCTTCTAGGTAAATAAAGTCCAGAACATTTATTTAATTTATTGGTTATCTGGATTTCTTTTTTCAAACAGTAGTACTCCAGAGGTGTTGGTGTAGTCTGAGTAGGAACTAGGAATTCCTCTTGTGGACAGTTTGGTCATCTTGCCGGCAGTGGCCTGCTTTATGCACATGTCATATTAGCGTATTGGCTCTGCGTCCTGTGAGGAGTTGGTGGCTAAGGCTTACACTTCATTTTTTACTTTATTGCCTATAATAGTAAAAATATACTATTTTAAGCCCTATGCTAAAATTTATTTAGTGAATATAAATAGATCTTCCCACTTCTGTGTCTGTGGTTTGTGGGCGTGAGTAGTCAGGTACTTGTTGTATGTCTCTGTCCATATGTTTCCCTGCATGGGTAAGCAAGTGTCACTGTTCCCACCTTTTATCACCTGAGTAAACATTGAACTAATAAGGGTCCTCATGCTTGCAAGGCCAGTACTTTATCCAGGGGTATTTTTAATACCAAAATTGAATTATACCTGATTTTTCCCCTGTGGTACATTTTATATGGAGGAGTAGAACTGAAATAATGATTTAAGTTTCTGGTTCTCCAACTTCCTCAAAAATTTTTGTAAGATTTAAGACACAGATGTCTGTGGTCCGGGTGTGATGGTGCACACCTTTAATTCCAGCACCAGGGAGGCAGAGGCAGGTGATCCTCTGAGTTCAAGGCCAGCCTGTCTAATCTACAGACTGGAGATTTTACTCTCTGTTTTAGAGGTACACAGAGTAAATTTTGTCTTGCAAAACCATAAGAATCCAGGCAATAGTGGCTCATGTCTTTAATCCCAACACTTGGGAGGCAGAAGCAAGTGGATCTCTGTGAGTTTGAGACCAGCCTGGTCTGTATACTAAATTCCAGAACAGCCAGGGCTACACAAAGAAACTGTCCGGCACTGTCCTAAGATTTTTATTAAGTGGCTCTGAGACAAAGCTGCAAGAGAACTTATGCATCTGATAAAGTTTTGACAACCACAATTTGAGCACTGCTTGTTTAAATCATGGTTCAAATGAAGAAATTTGGCTGACACTAGTAATTACCAAATATATTTTCTTCATTTGTAAAAACATCTTACAAAACCTTTATAATATATATGTGGTACTAAGTTGACTGTGAACTCATTTTCATCTTTCTATTTAATACATGAAAGCCTATCGTGTGTTAGTATTAGGAATTGGGCCTGTGGGAAGAGGAGAATTGAATATAAATTGCTTTTATTAGTTTACACCTCTGAAGGAGTAGGGATTCTCCTTAAAAGGCAACTTTAGAAATCCGCAGGTTCTAAGATTTACTGTCTTAGAGCTTTGATCTCACATGCTCATGCTACACAGAGTTAAGAGTGACCTGTGTGTGAATATAGATGTTCTAAATAGTCAAGAACGTACCAAGGTGTTCGGTTTTATTTGGTTGGCTTCCAGAGGGTATAAGCACTTTACACTTGTTCTCAGCTATGATTTATAATATGCAAAAAAACTTTTGCTTTTTCATGCTGTTATCCTTCATTATCCATTTTGTGTTTGGTAGAGCCTTGATACCAAATGATTTTTTTGTTTGTTTCTGTGCCCATCCAAAGTATTTACCTCTCTTACTTAAAAAGTGTATTTGAGCCAGCGTGCAGCGCACACCTTTAATCCCAGCACTCGGGAGGCAGAGGTAGGTGCATTTCTCTGAGTTCGAGGCCAGCCTGGTCTACATAGTGAGTTCCAGGACAGGCAGGGCTGCACAGAGAAACCCTTTCTTAAATTCTTCCACACACAAAAGTGTGTTTGAATTGTCTCAGATCAGTGGAGTACAGAGTGTTTTCCCTCTCTGAAATGGCAGTCTCTCTGTACTTTTCTTTTCCAGTACAAAGATCTAAGTACCAAGACACCAGCTCAGGTTTAAACATGTTAAAGTCATACTAACAGACATTGTGCTTTCAACATACCAGCATGTAAAAAGATTACCTTTTTGTGTCATATTGGTGTCTTAAACATCATTAAATAAAATCTTATTTAAAATGGAAGATTTGACTTCAAAATTTTATTCTAAAACAATCTTTTATATATAGTACTTTGAAAATAATCTTTTTTTCTTTTAAATGGCCATTATTATAAACTTTGTGTTGATCCCTCTCCAATTAATGATGAGTATACCTTTTTCAGGGTATGTTAGAGCCCACCAAGGAACCATTGAAACCACTGTCTGCTGCAGAAAAAATTGCTTCTATTGGTCAGACAACCATAATGACACCAGAAATGAACACATGTACATCTGATCCATTCCAGGTAAAAATATTTGTATGTATTTTAAGTGTGTATGTGGACACATTACACACACTGGTTTATTTTCTTTAATATATTTTTTATCTTTATATTTGTAAAACTTTATGGTAGATGTGTTTTTGATTGTTAATTAACACTCTTAGAATACAATGGACAAATTATCTGTAATTTTCAAAAATAAAAAGATAGCCAGGCAGTGGTGATGTACGCTTTTAATCCCAGCACTTGGGAGGCAGAGGCAGGCCGCTCTCTGTGAGTTCAAAGTCAGAAATCCTGTAAGAAAGAAGGGAGGGAGGGAGGAAGGAAAGAAGAGAAAATGATGCGTAAAACATAGGTCTGATCCTTTCAAGTATGTTTCAGGAAGCATCTGTTGTTACTGCTGTATGCCACTGTGGTTTATTCTTGGGCATAGTTTAAAGTTCATTTCCAAGCTTGAAGTGCACACCGCCTGGCTCTGTGGATGGTGGGGCAGAATGCCTCAGTTACCTCTTTTCCTTGTTCACCCTGCAGTCGCAGGCCCACACTGCTCTGGGATTCTTACTGAAATGGAGCTTTTGTTTTTCTTCTTTCCTCTTTTCCTTCTCTATACATCCATCCCCATAACTATTGCTTATTCCATTGGAGTTAGCTGTTGCTTGTCATTTTGTCCCTACAGCTTAGAAGCTTCTTCTGGTCATAACTTTACACCATGTTATGTTCTTACATAATTTAATTCAGACTTAACTGAAGGCATATTTCTAGGTAACCAAATGAAATACATGTATTTTAATTTAGAATTTTGTGCTAGTTGGCTTGGCTCCATACCTGTGATTCAGCTTAAAATAGGACCTGAAGTGCATCAATAAAGATCTTCATATAAAGTCCACTAGTCATTGGGATGCCATGTATAATTTTTATGGCACTTTTTTAGTCCATGCAGTAATACTGTTGTGTCTGGTGATGGTTGTGCTTTTCAGGTGGCATGACAATAATCTGTAATACTGGAAGCTTGCAAATTGTATCAGGAATACCTGTTCAGTATCTCGTTTTTCTTTCTTTTCCTCCCCAGAAGCCATAAACCATGCTTCCTTATATGTTTTCATTTTTAACATCACTGAACACCACACTGCCACACCACAGCTGCCTATTTTCTTCTCAGTCTAACTACTCTATCCCAACTTAAATACTTGCCTCATGGTGTGGGTTCCCCCCAACCTGAGTATGACTTGTCAGTCTTATAACCATTGCTTCTGTTGTTGAGGGATTTGAAAACCTTGGAGCCAAGTGTACTGGCACACCTGTAACTCCTGAGACAAGAAAATCTTAGGTTCAGACTGAGAGGGAAACTAGTAATGACACCATGAAAGTGTGAAAGGTCAAAGTCTCAGAAGGAGGGGACACCAAGGGAGCTTTTTTGTGTGTGCATGGGGGAGGGGGTCTTGAACTCACGTTTCATTATACAGAGGCGAGTATGACTGACGTCATCCCCCTGGTCATCAGTAGCAGCTTCAGCCACTTGATAGAGTTATTTTAATTGTGAATGAGAAGGTTAAGACCGTGGCTGGGGAATGGTTATCTCATACCATGTACCCCCTTTTCAGTAAGGAAACATACCTGGAAAAGCCAAATGACTTGCCCAAGGTTGCACATCAGTGGGTCTCCTTTCGCCAGCCTCCATATTTCTGTTCTTGTTAGCACGAGGTTTTCCCCAGCATTAGTTTTTTAACATATTTGAAATAATTACAGATATCCAAGTTATTTCAAAGGTAGAACAAAGAAAAGCCCTGTGTGTCCTTTGCCTATGTACCCTTTTGGCTACCTTTCACATAATTATAGTAAATATAAAGTATAATCAAGAATAAGATATGATCTTGTTTATATAGTTATGAACCCCTTGGTCACATATGTGGATGCAAGTAACTACCCCACAGTCAACATACAGAGCGTTCACTCGCCACAGAGAGCTTCTTAGGAGCTGAGCATGTAGTCAGGCCCTTGGGAGCTGTGCACAGCCCAGACATGGAACAAAGACACCGTCAGTGGTCACTCTCCTTTCTGTCCCATTGTCTTTCAGCCCTGGCATCTCTTAATGTCAACATTTTACTTGGTTTTATACCTTCCTCCTCAGCCTCTAAGCTGGACAGACCAAGCTTGATTTATGGAGATTAAATGCTTATATTAATTTGCCTATCCCTATTTTGCAAAAACAATTATGTTATCTTCCCCAAATACCTAATTCGTGTTCCTAGCCTACATATAATAGTATCTTTACCCAGAAAAAAAGTAAGTATAATGTTGTAATAGCACCTTCCTTACAGTGAAGCATGGCTAGCAACGCCAACAGTATGACTGTAAATAAGCAACAACATGTTGTATTTAAAAATCTAATAGAACACAAGTTATTTCCATAGGTGTTGCTAATAGTCAACAAAAGAGAAAACAAAACCAGTTTTCTGTATAAAAAAATCTTAAAATGAAGTTACTGCTTATTTAAAGAATGACTGCCAAACTATCTTTTATTTGGTGTTACATTGTTCACTTTATGTTATGAACTTTAAAAACCTAGAGTAGTCAAATCAGTTGTAAGAGTTCACTGTAGTGTATAAATCTCCCTAGGCATGGTAGTACATGCAGTGATCTCACTGGGAGGACCGAACAGGAGTGCGAACTCAAAAACCAGCCTAGCTTCACATAGTCAGTGTAAGGCCAGCCTGAGCAACAAAACAAGACCTTGTCTCAAAAAAGAAAAAAAAAAATCTGATTCCAAGTAATTTCTAAGCCAGAAAACTTGACTAAAATAAATCTCTGGCCTGTTCTGGAGGTACACACTACATATCTACAGTCTAGCTATTAAATAGCAGGAAGCACAAGGACCACAGGTTTGAGACTCGGCTGAGAAATTTATCCGGACCCTATCTCAATAATATATTAATTGGACTGGAGAGATGGGTCAGTGGGTTAAGAACACTTGCCTGTGCAAGCATGAGGTCCTAAGTTTGAATCTCTCACACTTGAATAACCGTGGGTATATCCACTCAAAGTCTGTAACCCAGTGCTGTCTAGGACAGAGACAGGAAGGTCCAGGGGCCTGCTGACTGGCGGCCTAGCCCCAGGTTTGCTGAGGGACCCTGTCTCAAAAGAGTAAGATAGAGTGTGATAAAGCAGGATGTCCAGTGTCTTCCTCCCCCCCCCACACACACATTCTTTCTCTCTTTCACACACACACACTCCCCCCCACACACACTTAAATATCTGGAAATCAACACTTTAAAAATGTATATCCTAGCCAGGCATGGTGGTGCACACCTTTAATCCCAGCATTCAGAGGCAAAAACAAATTGATCTTCTGAGTTTGAGGCCAGCCTGGTTTACATAGTGAGTGAGTCCCAGGACAGCCAGGACTACATGGTAAGACCTTGTCTCAAAAACAAACAAAAAAGTATACATCCTACTTATTAGGAATCAGGAAACTTGTAAAGAACTAGAGACTCTGGAATCTGTACCTTCTCATTTTATGTATCATGAGACCAGCAAAGTTAGTATAGATCATATGTAACTAGTTACCATCTTCAACAATCCAAATTCACTTTCAGTTTAGTTCCTTCTCTGTTACGCTGCATCTTATCTGCTAGTGTTACATGGCTAGTTTTTAAAATTAATGTAGTCACTAAAAAAATTAAAAATGTGTGTGTTTTAAATCCTTTTCTTGAAATCTAACAGTTTAAAACACAACTTGAGAAAGATTAAAATAGAATCAGAGAATCAGTCCATAAGTTTGTTTGAAAATTTAAAGATACTCCATTTGTTGGATGTAAATTTTATAATGTCAATAAGTATACTGTTTATCAATTCTGCAATTTCAGATTGTGTTAATATTTGCAGATAACCTGAAATTGTGTATTATACAAATTTTGTCTATAGGTACATTGTTGCCTAATGGTCTTAGGGATTTTGCTTTATTTTAGGATTCTTTACGTTGCTACTACCTGTACTGATTAATTTTAATTTTTTGTTTGTTTGTTTTTATTGTTTTCAACTCTAGGAGTCTCTACCACCCGTCCAGTTTGACTGGAGTAGCAGTGGCCTTACTAACCCTTTAGATGGTACGTCTCTCCGTAGAGCCTCTAGCACCAGAGCTAGAGTTAAGAAAGCTACACAGTTCAGACAGACTTCTCTCTGCTGATTTCCTTTTTTGTTTGAACATAACTTCTTACTCTTATCTTTGGAAATTCAGGCTTTCTTTCTAAATAGTAATTGCTCAAGATACCAGCCATTACTATTATCAACAATATTAATGCCCAAGCATTGGTAGTAATAGCAAGGTAAAGTTTTAGTTCCTTTATCTTAAGTCAAAATTAAATAGTTTAAATGATATTTTAGCTAGGACCAATTTATTTGAATGTTTTATAGCATTACTTTGTGAAATTTTCCTTGGGTACAAAGTCTTGTGATTAGAGGTTGCTTCAAAGCATAAAGCACAATTATCACTTAACCAAAAACTGCGCAGGTAGATCCATATTTATTGATATAATGTAGTTTTCGGATTCAGTAGCATTTTATAGAGTACTTAAATGCAAATGGATGATGAATGATTTTCATGATCTTTTTAAATAATTTATCTCCAAATACTAACAGAAGTCAGTGGTTCTTCTTACAACTTTAAAACTCTGAGCAGGGAGTACCTTACACAAGTGCTGTAGGATCTTTAACACACAGTGCTAGTTTCAGAGCCCGTGCTAGGGCTTTTCAGTGGACCCTGAGTTATAATTGCTTCCTGAGCTGTTTGAGCCATTGTCTAGAATATCTGTTACCATCATCTCAGTGGCATTTACCATCCCATTGCCTGAGACACTCTTGCCCACTTTTCCTTGTAGCTAGGATCCTAGGGCACCTAGAAACCATCAATTGAATGTCCTGCTGAAGGAAAGCCTGGATGCACCTTTTGCTATTATTGTCTGGTGTCTTCAGTCAAATCATCATGCTTTTTATTAACAACTTCTTTAAAAATGTATACTATTTGTGATTACTGTTGCAGAGTTAAAGGGGAACAGTACAGCTTGCACATCAGGGTAGGGCAGTTACACCATCCGTATTACTTTAAATAAGTTCAAGTATTGATGCATGTCCTGAAGCTCACACCTTTGCCACTGTTTTTTAAAAAAGCATTAGAAACCAGAAATTGTTCATAGACACTAACATGAAAGATCAGGCATGTAGTGATTTAATGTTGGGTTAAGATTAAGTATTGTTTCCCTTTAACTAGTCTGCTTTCCCTGGTCTTTCTGATACCTTTCAGTTTTGGTTAAAAGAACTGACTTCTAGCTAAAACCTAACAAAGTGTTAACATTCTTTACATTGTACATGAGGAAATGTACGTTGAGTTAAATTGTTGCTTTAGTTATGAAAACCTAATACTGTACACGTTGTTTTTTAATGTTGATTTTTAAAATGTGTAATGACTACTAATTATAACCTGCATGTTCAAGTGTGTGTCTTACCCCTTTTTACACATAACCCCTCCTCCCTTGGCTTACCTTCTGTGTGGCTGCCTACCAACACGGTCACTGAATTCCAAGCTAGTGGAGGTTCCACTCTTCTGAACCTTGATTTCTTTGGGCCCGTGGATGACAGTAGCTCTAGCAGCAGCACAATCCCAGGTCAGCAGAGTGTTTAAGCACAGTTCTGGTTACTTACTAAAGCATGACCACATTTGACTTTCCTATAAACAAGGAAACAGCTAGATGATGGCTCTCTCACACTTTTCCTTCCCGTCTCACTTTCTAACGCCTGACTGTAAGAAACAACTTACACGGGATACATTTTAAAGGAAACTTTCTCGTTTTCAGAGTTGGCAGTGGTTTCTACAGTAATACAACCCTACTGGCTTTAGACAGCTAAGGATATTTTGTTTTTCACCTCTCTAAGTGGAAAATCTATTTATATGCTTATTTTGAAAGCATATTCTATAAAGCCATTTGAAAGTAACACTAGTTTAGAGAGAGAAGAATGTTTCAGTACACAAAGATGGCTTCATGTTATAGTGTCTATAATAATGTAAGTTTTACAAATTCTAGCATTTTAATTAGTTCTTATTAGTGCTGCTAAATATATAATTGAATCCAAAATGTTGGAATCTAGCATGTAGTTATATAGTCCCACATCAAAAAAATTATTGTTTTTATGTAGCTCTTAAATAGAAAGCATACTGTTAATTTCCATAGAGCAATAAAAATGTTAACAAAAGTTAATAGTAGAAAGTAATTGCTATGAACCTAACCCTAAAAGTTAAGCTCACTATACTTGTTAATGTTCAGCCGTGCAGTTCATTAACTAAAAGACTAATGTACTTTGTCATTTTCTAACCAAATAAAAGATGGAAATTATAATGGCATTTTAATGTTTACATTTTATTGAATATGATTTTAATGAATCCCTGCCATCCCAAGTTGTGATCTGGTAATCATTGATCATCAGACAGCTACTGGGGTTCTATTCAAATGCTAACTTCTGGAATGCATATTGAGGATTCCCTTCTGTACCTACTAGCGGCCAGTTTTGTGGCTAGTTCCTGAGAATTGGGGGGTATTTTGTTTGGGGTGAGTCTGTTAGGTAACCCAGCCACCCACTTCAGTGGTTTCCCAGCCATGGTGTGGTATATGAAGGAAAACAACAGAGTCAGCTAAGGGCAAGCCTGGACCCAGGATGCCATCTCTTATAGCCAGCTGCGGAAACCTGCTCCTGTGGCAGAAAAGCCCATAGATCCTAGAGTAGAATGACAAGATCTCTCAAGTCTAGCTCCTAGTTTTCAAAATCCTTGTAAGTATATGAAAAAGTATGTAATCCGGTTTTGCTACTTACTTAAATTTGATATTTTACAACTTAAAGTTCTACTAAGTATATCTAATTTATAGAACAGCCTGGGGGAGCTAGAATGGCCTGACAACTCATAATTCTTACTGAAGGTAAAGGAGGAGCTGAGGATTATCCAGATCCTCTCAGATGAACTTGGTTGCAATCTGCATTATAATTAAAATGAGACCACTTTCTCTTTGAGGTGCCTAAAACTTGGTTTAGATTTTAAATCTGCTTATATTTTAAACTCATTTTAAAATCATTAATAGGAACACCAGTAACCTGGTTGCTTAAAGAAGTGCAGAGATTTCCTGATAACTGGGCTCAGGATACAGCTATAAGTGTGAAATGTTTAATGCTGCAGTGGATGTAAGCACAGCATGGTCCAATGCAGTCTCTGCCCCTGTGAAAACTTTAAAATTCTTAATTTTCATCAGTATGCTCTAGCTGTGGATAAATTTGATTACAATAAATTTGCTTTGGCTTTTTATTGTTACTGAGTTTTATTAAAACTCCCCTCAAGCTCCAGGTATCATGCCTTCCTTAGTGCTCCCTCCTAACACTTGTTTGTCCTTTTTAACTTGTTTATGGGAAAGTCATTTTATCTTAGCTTGCTGTTAATTATCTTGTGTGTGATTCTTAGGAGGCTGGCATAGAACTTGGATGGCTACTTTAATTGTGTAATTAAGCTGTGCCTCATTAAAGTTCTATTAAAAAAACTTCCATTAAAAAATTCTCTCTAGTTTTTAGTAGATAATTGCCTTGTCTCTAAAAACGTTAACTGTAGTTGTTACAGCTCTCAGTCATTGTTTTGTTTGGGGGCAGTTTATGGAGGGGAAGAATGTTTTGGGGGCCTAGAAAGGTGATTTTTTTCTGTCATAGTCAGCACTATTGCTTTCAGTCTACACTTTACTCTGACAGCTGAGTGTCCAGTTTTATAAACCCACCTGAGATTTTAGTGGCACTTCCATGTTGCCAGTCAGAATGCAGGTGTTCTGCACCATATAGAGATCTAGAAGCTAACCTTTAGCAGTGGAAGAGGGAACAGTCTGGGCTCACTTGGTCTTTTTACAGACAGCTACAGTTTTACAAATCTTAACCTTGGCCTGTATGCTTATTGTAGAAAAAGTTTGGAAGTCTGTCTCAAAAGTGTGTGTATGTGAATGAGCTGTTAAGCACTTGGGAGCCAGCATGCACCTTCTCTGACCTTTCTCCCTTGGTGGGCTTGGTAGCTGTGGAAGCAGCTGTTCCTTTATTTTTGTAAACATCTGAAATCCACACTGCTACCTACTCATCTGCAGGGTGGGTTCAGAAAGGAAAAAGCTTGTTCATACACTTAGATTTTTGTCTAATCTTGTAGGCTTTTCTTAAAAAATAAAATTGAGCCAAGTACAGCCACATACGTACATCTGTAGTCCCAGCTGAGGCAGGAGGATCACCTGAACTGAGTTCAAGGCCAGCCTGAGCAATATTAAAGTGTCCTATCTCAAGGAAAAAAGAGAAAGAAAACATTGGAGAAGCTATCAAACATTTTTTGTAAACTGATTCTTAACTATAGCCCCAACTTAGCTTCTCTTCTGCTGTTCCAGCTCAATATCTAAGGGAGACTGCACGCATAAAAGTGAGCTGGAAATAAGCAGAGCTCCACTCACTTCTCTGAAGTGCTGTGCCCTCCCCACCTCTTACCTGAAGTACATTAGCATATTTCTAGTAATAACTTGATGTTCTGAGTAATCGCTCACACCTTTAGTCATAGTTAAGATAACAAGTCATTTCTATATATTAATCTCCAAGTCTCTGACATGGAAGAAAATCCTGAAGTTAAAAAAAAATAGATGAGATGGGATTAGATCAAAGTTCAAAATGAGGTTCATTGACTAATTTAAAAATTGAGAATGTTGATCTTGAGAGATGGCTCAGTGGTCAAGAGCACTGGCTGCTCTTCCAGAGGCCCTGGGTTCAATTCCCAGCACCTACATAGAATCTCACAACTGTCTGTAACTCCCGTTCCAAGGGATCCAAACACCTTTACACAGACATACAGCCAGGGAAAACACCAACACACATAAAGTAAAAATGTTTTAAAAAGTTGAGAATGTTGGAGGTCAGATGTGGTGACTCATACCTATAACCCAACACTCAGAAAGCTGAGGCAGGATAATTGTCATTCATGAGTCAAAGCCAGTGTAAGCTGTAGAGTAAGAACCCATCTCAAAAAATCAAAAGATAGAAGTTGAGATTATCATAGCATGCTTATTCTATTTATAAACACTGAGGATGTGTCAGAAATGAATGTAAGATGGAGTGATAGATTCCTGAAGCATTTAAGAGACATCAGCTACATACAGGATTAATTCCAAAATGGAATTGTTATGTTCCTTCTACAGATACTTCAGAGCCTACCGTTTAATTAAAAATAAACATGGGGTTAATTGTTTCAGTAGTTAGGAGCACTGGCTGTTCTGTTCCCAACACCTACATGGTGGCTCACAACTATCTAACTCAAGTTCCAGGAGCTCCTACGTCCCCTTCTGGTCTCCTCAGGCATGCATGTGATGTGTGTACATAATTCAGACAAACACATAAAATGAAAAAGTAAACCCAGATAGCTCAAGCAGGTAAAGGTGCTTGCTGCCCAGGCCTGGTGACCCGAGTTCAATCCCCAGAAACTGAGAGCCAGCTGCACAGTTAGCTGGTACACACCCACTGTGGCATCACACAGTAATGGCTATCACATTCACAAGAGTAGTACGTGATCTGACAATGAGTGCTTATGCAGACTCAGATGTGGCTAGGTATTGCTGTTGCGTTTGGATTGTGGCTCACTGTAACCATGCAGCTTGCCCTCACTCACTATCGTTCTGTGCTGTAAGGTGTGGATCCAGAGTTGTATGAATTAACAACTGCTAAGCTGGAGACCTCCACCTCAAGCCTCAAAGCGACTGATGCGTTTGCGAAGCTCATGTCTACAGTAGAGAAGACAAGCACGTCGACCAGGTAAAGCGCTCTAACTCTGCCCTGACTTTGGATCCTGGTTTAAGCAGTCACAAGCAAAGCATACCAGTGGCAGTGTTTGTGTTACATATGTTAAAGCCAGTAGATGGTGAAGCCTAGAAAACATCATCAAATTAACGTTCCATGACGAACTTTATTAGAGATTAACAGACCATGTTTCTCTTTCCCACACTCCTCCACAGAAAACAATTCTGGTTAAGTATTAAGATTCTGGTGCCACTGAGGAATGCCCTCTGTCCCTTCATATTTGTGGAGAAAAGCATTTTTCCAGACCAGTTTCACACTGCTGGTGTCACACAGACTACCATGTTTACTTTGAAGCTAAAACAGTAAAGAGAAGGCCTTTTTATTTTCAGAACATTTTCTATTGTACACCCTAACTTGAGGCTTCGTACACTCCTTTACCAAACTTACGGACACCAAACTTACGTTAGGGACAGTTACCTCCTGGTATGAGAATTGTCACTTGGACCTTGTGTTTAGTGTTTAACACAGTTAAGTAATCCTTTCCTTGACACACTAGGCATCAGATAAGCCAGTTCCTTGTAGAAGGACATTGTTCGTGGCAGGACATCAGCAGTGCCAGGCCAGGCACTGATTGGTTAGATTCTCCTTTTCCCAGATGCCCATCAGGCTGCATTTCCTAGAGGGATGTTTATGTGTCAGTTGCCCACTTTGGGAGAAGTTTAGAAATTCCTATTGAATAACACATGCCACTTAGATTTGTCTTTTAAAGTTAATCTTTCATAAGAAACATCTATTTCTTCATTTTTTATATATTTTTTTTAAATTTTAGCTTAAGTGATTGCAATCTCTTTTTGTTTTTGAGGCAGGGTCTCTGTGTAGCTTTGAGTGTCCTGAAACTTGTTATAGGAACCAGGCTGGCCTTGAACGTAGAACCACCTGCATCTGTCTCCCCAGTGTTGGGGTTAAAGGTGTGCGGCCGCCGCCACCACCACCGTCACGCCTGACTTAAATGACCGCAGTGTCTGTTGAGCTTTATTCTCTGTGGGTGTCCACTCAACAGATAGTAGGAGGTTTGAAAAGCTGCCCTTACTGCTTTTATGACTGTAGGTGCCTTTAATCTTCCCAGGAAATAGATTTGGAGCGTGTAAGTCCTTTTATCCACAGGTTCACTGCATTGCTGTAATAATGGACCTGCAGTGTCTTTGCCTTTAAATGAATCTTCTGCTAATGTCATCTGTTGTGGATCCCTTGCTGTTTCTGAGCCAGTCCTACTGCTTCCTTACCTTTCCCCTGCACCACCTACCTACCTAGAGAACTTCCTGGCTGTGACAGTTCATCCTCTGTGCCAGTAGGAGGAGCTCTACCCACGTTGTTAGCTGTGCTCCTTTTTTAAGAATCCTTGACTACACTGTATTACCCAACCTCTATTACTACTAAATGTCTCCCTCATCTGAACGAAAAGAATAAACTAAAATTGTAGCAGACATCTAGGAGGCAAGTTGTAGCAGCCAAAGAGATTCTCTTTAATAATTATCTGACCTTTCTGTTATTGAGGTACTGGAGAACAAGCCCAGGGCCTTGCATACTCTAGGTTCTTACCACTGGGCTGTTTTCTCAGATTCACTTTGACATGTAAATGAAATATATTGAAAACAAGCTGCCAACTTTGGATTTCATTTTGAAGGATGTTTTGTTCTTTGAAAATAGTGAGAAAAATATCCACATCTTAGTATTTAAAATTAGAAAGTATCACTAGAGGAGTTTGGGTGTTGTGTTTTTATTTTTGTTTTTGCAGGGGTGAGAGCTGTTTTCTTGTGTTTGTCTCAATGCTGAGATCAAACTGAAAGCCTCATGCATGCTAGGCAAATGTTTAAAAGCAGCGTCAGCCCTGGCCTTCCAAGAACAGTTCTTAGTTGTATCTAGAAAAGACAGGCAAGTGGTATGTGAGATTTCAAAAGGCTCTTTCAATACCTTCATCTTTAGGATTTATTTCTTTTTCTTTTTAAGTAAAGGTTAGCAAAAGCAACTTGGCTCTTATCATTACATAGAATGGAAGAACTTTATGAGAGCTATAAGAAAGGGTTAAAATAGGTGTAGTGTCAAAGCCTATAATTTGAGCACTCAGAAAAGCTGAGGCAGGAGCATCATAAACTTGAGACCAGCCTCAGCTACAAAGAGAATTCTAATTCTGTCTTGAAGAGCAAAGAAACTGTAGTTGAGATAGAGAAGGACATTTAACATGGAACATGTCTTTTCCATGTCTCAACTGATGTTTGTTTAGGAATTGTCAGGGTGATGATCAGACAACTGTGGGTGTCAGTTCTCTCCTTGTGGGTTCCAGGATTGAACTCAGGTCATCAGGGTCCTTGACTGACTGAGCCCTTTTATAGGCTGGCATGATTTCCTAAGAGCCTTTGAATATTGAGGACACATGATGGAGGTCCTTCTTCACATGGACTATAATTTCTCACTTCACTTCTTGTTTATTGTGGCAGGTGTTTTGATGTGCTTTGTTTGACCGGGCCAGTTTGTCTCTCCTTAAGCAACCTGGTAGCCGCACTGGAGGGGCCACCACGTGATGTCAGGCTTTGTGCAAACCAAATTGGCATAGCACAGTACAGGGTTGTGCCACTGCGTCTGGCTATGACGGGGCATTGTTCCCAGGCGAGAGCCCTGCACCCTGGTCTGCATCACCAGTGCTCATGTGTTGTCTTTAGAGAAGCCCAAGTTCTTAGTTTGAAGATGGTTCCATCTTCTTGCTGAACTGTCCTATTATGGAGAAAAGTTCTTTTCTAATTTAAATTAGTGCATAGCCAGCTTTGCACTATAGTAGCTACAGAGAGGCCACTGACATGTGTACAAGCTAAAGAACTAGTGGCTAACAGGACTGCTTTGGGGTTTTCAGTTTTTGATTTTATTTAGTTAACATTATAAAATCTGTCTTTCTTTCCTGTGTGTAAATTGACTAGTTTTTACTGAGCTCACAAAGCTTTGCAACTGTCATCATTAAATTAACCCAGGAAATGTTTATTACTTTAAGCCTAAAATCTCCTGTATACATTTGCTTCTAATTCAGTACTCCTCACCCTCCTAGGTGCCAGATTACAGGTGTGCACAGCACACAGGGCTTTGCGGCTGTGGTGACTGGTTGAGGCAGGGGCTCATGTTGCCTTCTGGCCTTGAACACCTGTTCCTCTTAGCATTCGCCTCCAGAGTGCTAGGATGTAATGTTTTGTGTTCCCACCAGCAACAGCTTTCCAGTTTCTCCACACTCTCTCTAAGCTTGTCTGACTTTTCAGTTGCCGCTATGCCAGTGGGTATGAAGTTGTCATCATTGTAATTTGCATTCCCCTGGTAGCAAAGCCTCTGAGCATCTTCTGATGTGCTTATTAGCATTCATGCCACTGCCTCGAAGGATGCTGCTTCAGATTCTTTCCGTTTCCAGTCAGATCATTTGTAAGCTGTCCTTGTAGGCTACAAGTACCAGACCTTGGGGTTGGAGAGATGGGTCAGTGNAAGCTGTCCTTGTAAGCTACAAGTACCAGACCTTGGGGTTGGAGAGATGGGTCAGTGGCCAGCAGCACTGGCTGCTCTTTCAGCAGACCCAGGTTCAGTTCCCAGCACTGACATGGCAGTTCACATCTGTCTGTAACTCCAGTTCCAGGACTTCTAACACCCTCACACAGACACACATGCAGGCAGAACACTGACACATATAAAATAAAAATCAATATATTTAAAAATACCTTTCTCAGTTACATATTTTTCAAGTATTTGCTACTCTGTTATCTTTTCAGTTTTTATACCATGTATTGACACTCAAAAAATTGGGTTTCATCAAAATCAAACTTTTATTTTGTTATTTGTGCTTTAGGTTGAATGATTGACTGATTCAAAATCAGGAGAATCTTACACCTAAGTTTATAGTTTCTTCATCCTTGTGGGTCTTTAATGCATTTCAGTTTGGGGTTTGGTTGGTGCTTTTTGTTTTGAGACAAGGTTTCTCTGTGTAGCCTAGGCTGTCCTGGGACTTGCTTTGTAGACCAGGCTGGCCTCGAACTCAGATCTGCCTGCTTCTGACTACTGAATGTTAGGATTAAAGGTATGTGTCGCCACACCTGACTCTCTAATGCATTATTAATTCATTTTCATGTAGTGGAAGATAGGAGAGGTCTATATTCTGTTCCTGCCGCCCTGCCCTGCATTCGGGATATCTGGTTAACATGGCAGTTTCCTGGAAAGTTCCTTTACCCTATTGAAAGGTCTCGTCATGTCCGTTTTTTTTTCAGGGGAAGTGAATTGATCATAGGCCATGTTGGACATGTAGTCATTGACAAAAGGTAAATCTCAGCTAAAAGAGAGGGAGAGCGATATAATTGTTCTCAAATTCTCAAGCATGTGCTTTATATATTTTAATAAAAATAGTTCACATAAATAACTGCAAAACTTGAAAATTGTAGGAACTTTTAAATTCAGTTTCCTATTGCCTCTGAAATCCTTTGGTCAAACCTAGCCCAGTTGTCACAGTCGTGTCCTGGTTAAGAACTTCCCTTGTCCTCTCCCGACACTTCACAAATGGGGAAATTGGCAGGACCACTTCTACTTCCTGGTGTTTTCTGAAGTAGTGTTCACTAGTTCTTTATTCCCCCAATCTTCTATAAACTAGATATTATATCCAGAGGCTGGCAAATACAGGGTAATAAACATTTGTCTAGACTATGTCCGAGATCTCCCAGCACGTTGAAAACATCCGACACCCTGCTGACTGGATGGCTATGGGCTGACCGTCTCACTCCACAGTCCGTATTAAGTGATGCTAAGACCCAGCCTAGGAAGCAAGACACTTGTTTGACTCTGAAGTGATGCAGTTGTCTTCTACTTTCTCAAGCATCTGATGATGTGTTACCGTTAAGTGAGATCTAAATGTAGATTTTAATTTATTTAAATGTAGGATAGCCATTATATATAGAATAAAGTAGGACTGGATTGATTGATTCGTCTGCTGATATGATTACCATAAAAGAAAGAACTGGGCTTTCTCTAGGCAATTTCAAATGATCTTTGGTCTGAAATTGATCTGTGTACAAATATGTGTGACTGTAATGATCCTTTCAACATGTTTAACAGCCTGGATGGTTTGGATGGCATTGTGCACTGCTTGGGCACATGTGATGCCCACTGGGGACTTTCTTCCGCTTGCCCACTAGTTCACCAGGAATTCTTGGGCACCTGTGATATGCTTCAGGCTACTTACTTGTTACAGTGAGGGGAGAGGTGGTTAAATAGACGTTATCCAAGGCCAGAGTCCTGGAAGGTTTACAGATTGCCTCACCTGGTTCCTGCCTGCACCCAGTTCTCATACTGTCGCCTGCATCCCAGCTTGGCTGAAGGCTCTCTTGGAATTCCCCATTAGGTTAAGAAAGCCTGAGGTTAAATGACTTACCAGGCCTTGCACCACACCTTTCATGTTGAGGTAATTTTGGTAGTTTTGCAGCAAGCAGGGGAAATCCAGATGGGCGGGACTGTTAGCAAGGCTTTAGTACTCTACTTGTGCTTAGTAATGTTTGAAAACTGGCTGGGTAGGTGCTTCCTGCCTTAACTAAAGCTTTGAGCCCATACACATGTACATAGTGATGTCTGTATCTGGTTATGCATGATTTCATGAACAAAAAGCCACATATATCATTCTTCATTCAGCAACTAGCAGAGGAAAAGCCAGTCAGATGCCCAAGACCGTTGACTGTAAACCTTGAGATGGAATTCCCATTAACACATTTGTCTTTTCTCATTGGCTGATAGGAAACCAAAAAGAGAGGAACACCTCAGTGAAGAAGCTGTGAAGGTGATCGGCAGCCTTCCAGACTTAACCTTCATGCACGCCAAGGTGTTGATGTTCCCAGCCTCATTGACACCTTCCACGAGCTCCCAGGAGCAAGCAGAAGGATAGCTGGTTGAACTGGACACTTTCAAATACTTTTCCTTTCCTCTCTCCCTTCCCTACCATTAAAAACATATCTGCTGTAATTTAAAAATGAATAAATACATTGAAGTTCAGCTGATTTGTTGGTAAGCCACACTAGAAAGGTATACATAGTAATGTATATTTATTTACATACTGAAGTCCAAAATTTATATTAGAAAAAAATGTAAATAATTGGGGATGAACATTTTTGAAGATTTATTCTTTTGTGTTGCTGGGGTGTATACATTTATGTCTTTGTGAAATACACTGGTGGTGTCCTTAAAAAAAAAACAAAAAACAAAAAAAACTTTTGAAATAAAAAAGAAAATTAAAACCTCCAATCTCCACTTGTCTGAAATTCCCTTCAGTCTCTTCACATTGCACTGACTGCTCTTACTTTCCTCCTAGATGTGCGGTTACTTTACCATCACAAAGCTCAGATCCCTGTCTGATTTTCAGTTTGCTCTGTGATGGTTTGTGTCAGGCCTGGCTTTTGTTAACTCTTCTGGGCTCTGTTTTTAGTCTTTTCAATCTGGCATATCGCTGTGTGACCTCTTGCAGAGGTCATCGCTGCTCTCTGGTTGTAGGGTGTGGATCACCGTCAGAATTTGATTGGAGGCTTGACCGAGATTGTGCCTGTTTTAATTAGTGTGATTTGGAGAAGGACCAAATTATATGAATGTCTTAAAATGAAATCTGTTAGAAATCTTTCTGTTCTTTCATACCATTATGTTTTGAGGATTTTGCACAGTGTAAAATGACATAATCATAGATTGCTATGGTTTAGGCTGTATATACAGTAAAAAAAATTATGGGTTTTAAATGTTTGGGGAAGTTCCTATGGAAAAAAGAGAGCCATGTAGAGGTCAATGTGCATGCCCAAGGCTTTTGAGATTTCAGTGTGTAAATTTCCTTTTAGCTTACACAATAATAAAATAATTTAAAAGAAATGTAGCCTTTTGTCTTTGTATTTAACATCTCAGGGAAAATGTAGTCCATTTGAATGTGAGGTTTTATTCAGAATTAATGACTTTTGTTCCGAATGAAGTGATTTGGTAGGACTTCTACCTGGTTAAAATCAGGAAGAATTAGAATCTGGTCTTAGAATTGAATTGTGAGACTGGAGAGGTGGCTCAAGGTCAAGAGCACTTGTTCTTGCAGAAGACCCATGGTGGCTCACAACCATCCATAACTTCAGTTCCAGGGGATCCGACCCTTCTGACATTGGAGGACACCAGGCACAATTATGTTAACAGACATACATACAAACAAAACATTCATGCACAGAAAATGAAATAAATTAGGCTAACAAGCTCTAGGGGCAACTAGCCCAGTTTACACAGTGACAGGAAGTTTGTCTCAGATGAGGTTTCAGAAGGGCAACATGAAGGTTTTCTGCATGACACACATGTCCCCCCAACGCACACATACTAATAGGATCAGTTCTTTTTAACAGCTGAACTATCATATGTACAACATGAGCTGTAAAAGAAAGTCCCATGATTCATGGTAGCATGACTTCAGAATATTGAGATAAATAAGAATTTACAGGGCTGGGCGGTGGTGGCGCATGCCTTTAATCCCAGCACTTAGGAGGCAGAGGCAAGCGGAGAGCTTTGAGTTTGAGGCCAGCCTGATCTACAGAGTTCTGGGACAGCGAGTGTGGATACACAGAGAAACCCTGTCTCAGGGGAAAAAAATTATAGGGATCCCCTCCCCGAAAATGTTTGTGTCAAATTAGGTTGAGCAGAAAATTACTAAGAAATGGGGGTCCTAGAGAGATGGCACAATGGTAAGAGAACCGTTGATCTTGCAGAGGCCAGGGTTTGCTTCTCAGCAGCCACAAACATCTGAAACTTCAGTTCCAGGGGATCCAGTACCCTGTTTCTGACCTCTGGCACCAAGCACACGAGTTGCACATATATACATGCAGGCAAAATAACCACACATATAAAAATACCTAAGTCTAAGATAAAAGTAGTTTTAGAATATTGTCATTAGACATTTGCCAGGAGAAAAGTTACATGACACTTGCCAGAGAACAAGCTGTCAGCCAATGGCAGCCTACAGTGTCCACTAGACTGTTCTAGTGGAAGGCATGACTCCACTGACAGCTTCCTGTCGGGAAAGTATGGCCTAGAGTCTCAGATACTTCAAGTCTCTGATATTTCGGGCATAAAATAAAGAATTGAGGCTACTGTACAGCACTGTCCTCCCAGCCGGCCCACATGCCCACGAGTTCAGCTGCTCCTACTTACCGTCTTCTTAGCTGTGCTTGCTGACTGTTGACCTCTCTTACAGAACGGAGGATGTGGAGTCATGGGACCCACGCCTGAGGACCCAGGCAACTGCACATGGCCTCTGGGTCTTGAGGAGGGATTACAGTGTGTAGTTTGAGGAAGACTTGGGGAGTGGGCTCTAGCTACACAGCCCTGAGGAAGCCACCATCCCCACGGGGTGAAGACACTCTGGTGCTCCTGTCAGTAGCCCCTCATCCCTGTCCTGTAAGTGTGCCTGATAGACGTACTAGGTATGTGGGAGGAGGGAAGAGATCTGATGAATGAAGCCATGCTCTGTCATTGGGACTTCACACGGAGCAGGTGTATGTTGCATGGTCTCCCCACCCAGGATGAAAATGCTCATAGCAGGAGTGTGATGGCTGTTTTAGTTGTAGGCTTGACTACATCCAGAATTAACTAAAACCCAAAGATGGCTGGGCACACCCATGAGGGATGTTTGAAGTAGGAAGATCACTTCTAATCCAGATCTTTGAAGTAGGAAGATAAGCCTTTAATCCAGATCTTTTGAGGTGGGAAGCTTCTAATCTGGGCCACACCTTCTGCTACAAGCCTACATAACGACAAAGAAGGCAGCTTTTGTTCTGTGCCTCTCGCGCTCACCACCAGAGCAAGTTCAGTCCTTCACTGGCGTCAGAGCCTACTTCTTCAGGATCCCGGCATATGCTAAATCAGCTGAGACATCCAGCCTTGTGGACTGAGCAACTACTGGATTTTTGGACCTTCCAATCATAGGCAGCCATTTTTGGGTTAGCTGGATCACAGCCTGTCAGTCATTCTAATAAATCCCCTTTCTACAGAGAGAGCACTTCATTCTATAAATTCTGCTATTCTAGAACCCTAACTAATAGAAAGGTCTAAAGCATCAAAACTTTGGGGTATATCTCAGCAATTAAGCATGTTTCACATGCATGATGTCCTGAATTTGACCCCAAGCACACATGCAGCTGGGGTTGTCTTGCTATAACACACCCTAGGCTAATACCAGGGCCAAGTGGCTACAGAAAACCCTGTTCAATAAAAGCACTCTATTACTGTAAAAGACTAAGGGCCAAGGATGAGTTGGTTCTCATAGCTGAAGAAATTCAAGCATAAATAAGGAAACTGACTTGTGTACAACATCACAACTACATCCAGAGGCAGGACCCAAACCCAGCTTGGCTTATACCTTCCTGTGTGTTCCTCAGAAGGAACAGCCTGTGTGGTCTGAACATGTGCAGGGTCGCCACTAGGGTCGCCACTGGGCTCACGACCCCTCAAGGGAGCCCACACATACCACATACTCACTTTGTCACCAGAACCACCCTGCTGTTCTGAGCTGTCCCCTTGTGTTGTTGATAAACCTAATTCTGTTTCCCTACATTCCTGAAAGTCACTATCACGTTCCTCTTTCACTGGGTCTTCCCCTGTACACTGTCTTCTCTAAATGTCAGTGTGTCCCCCAGGCTCGACCAGGTATCACCTCACCACTGATGTGGGCTTCATGTTTATTCTATTTCAGACACTTAGCCTATCCTAAAATTCTATCCTTAGTGATGATAAATCTGTCTCTTTAACCCATGTAGGTGAGTAGCTTCCCCTCCCCCTCAGCAACTACCATCAAATCAGACTATCATCTTATAGCACTGAGTTTTTAAAACCTAAAAGCAGTTTTTACATGTATCATTTTCCAATCATACTATGTCCATTTTAGACACTGTTTCTGACACCCACTGCCCCAAATGGTCATTGTACCCCATTGTGCAGAGACTCTTCCCTCCTTCCCCAGCCTTGTCGTCCACTGACTGATAAACGTCCTTCATGATCCAGATCACCAGCATGAACACTGACCAGTAAGAGCCACTACAAATGCCTGCACAGGGTACCAGGCAGGCTCAGGCACTATGGCTTCTCAACCGAGAACCATGTTCTTGGCTACAGAATACCACAGGCAAAGCCATCATAAGCATTTACTCTATGTGCCTCAAGAGGTGATAAGTCTAGGATGAAATTGCCAGGTATGGCGGCACACGGCTGTAATGCCAGCACTTGGGAGGCTGAGGCAGGAGGATCGAGAGTTGAAAGGCAAGTTTGGGCTACAGAGAGAGATTTGAAAGGATAAAATGGCATCTGTTCAGGCTCAAAGAGAATAGATAATCCATGTCATCTGTGGCACACAGTAATTTTTATCATTTATTCGGGTCAGTATTCTGTCATTTACAGATGAAGATAAAGGTAATGGTAGAAGAACACAGATAACCTGTCTCCCTAACAGTAGTAAGCCAAAATGTCATCCTCCCTTCCCGAGAGCTAAAGTCACCCTTGCCATGTGTCATGTTGCCATTAGCCACCATCTCAGTTACCTTAAACTCTGAATGACAGCATCACCTGTGTGGCCTTAACTCCTGTCTCCCTCCCTGCTCCTCACATCCCGCCATGGAGCCTCACTCAGCCCTCTCCCATCTCCATCTCTGAGGGGCAATGACACAGATCACCACAGACCAAAAGGGCCAAGGCGAGAGAATAAGGAGAGCGCCTCAGAACCGGGTCGCTCTAGTCTTTAACTCGAGTCTTTTTCTGCCCTAGGTTCCCCAAGCACAAAGCTTCCAACAGATCAGGACTGGGGTGTGCGGGCCGCAGTTCCAGCGTTCAACAGGCAGAGGGGAGAAGATTCCAAGTTTGATGCCAACCTGACCGACACAGCGAGATCCTGATTCAAAACATAAAGGAGAGGAGAGGAGGAGAAGGGAGGGGGGACCAGTCCCAGTGTGCTGGGTGGAGCCTTCTGGTCTCTCCTTGAGCTGCAGGTCTCTTCTGCCCTTGGCCAGCCCCACTGGAGGTCCAGGGCTCCAGCTTTAGCCCATGCACCACGAATGAATCCTTACAGGCCCGAGTTCACTGCCCTCGCCGGGCCCTCTCTCTGAGAGTCTACAGCCCAACGTTCACTCTTGTCCTGGTCCCCAGCCTCACCCTTCAGCCTATGGCTCTAGGGTCCTATCAGTCACAGCCACCTCCTCCTCCAGGCCCACTCATCTCACCGGACTACTGTTTCGCCTCCAGGTGACAGTCTTTGTCTGTCTACCTCCCGATCTAATCTTCCACTATGCTGATAGAATGTTCTTGACCAACAGCAAGTCCTTCCTGAAGCCCCCTGAATGCAGCCTTACCGCATTGCTAAGGCCTCTTTTCTACACTGTGGGCTCTTCCCTGGCTACCAAATGCCCCAGCAGCTGGCTAAAACCACCTTCTTACCCAGGAAAACATGTCCTCGTTCATTAGCCAGCGTCATCTCCTCTGGAAACCTTTCTGCCACCCACACTGAACAGAACTGGCCCTTCTAACTTCCCTAGGTTATTTGTAAATCCTTTAGTGCACAACAATTAAAATAAAACTAGTTATATTAATTAAAGGTTGTATCATGAAATACACTCCACCACCACCACATCCACCATGACCACCACCACCACCACACCCTGCCAGCTCATATTTGAACACGTGGTTCCCAGCTGGCAGTGCTAACTTGGAAAGTTCTGGAAACTCTGGGAGGTGTGAGTAGTTGAGTCACTGAAGACAGACCTTTCTTTGAACATTATATCCTGGTCCCTCCCTCTCTGCTTCCTGGTCCACAGTGATTTGAATAGCCATTGCACATGCTTCCTCAGCAACAAACACGGCCCCATCATCTCCACCATAGTGAACCTTGAACCAAAAGAAATCTTTCCTCCCTTAGGTTGCTTCTGTTCAGTTCTGTCATAGGAACCCAAAAGCCAACTAATAGAACACTACCCAGCAAAGGATAGCCCAGTTCTATAACACCAAGATGACTGCCCAGCAAAGGATAGCCCTGTTCTCATGATAGCACCAAGAGCACTGCCCAGCAAAGGATAGCTCAGTTCTGTGATAGCACCAAGAGCACTGCCCAGCAAAGGATAGCCCAGTTCTATGATAGCACCAAGAGCACTGCCCAGCAAAGGATAGCCCAGTTCT